>JAVYIG010008825.1:0-84947 GCA_035222895.1 Strongylocentrotus droebachiensis | reverse complement strand
TCTTCTGACCTTTCTCACCGGGCGCATACCGGGTGTTGAACGTGCTTCTACCGTCTTCACCGCCCAGATTGACTTTTGTTGAAAATTTTGGCCGTTTCCATACCGGGCCCATACCGGGTCTCGAACGTGTGCACCGGGTTTGTAGCAGCCACCTACCAGTCACTTAGCGTCCCCTCACCGCTCGGAGCGTCCTGTGAGCGAGTCCCGGACTGCTGACGTCATGACACGACTGCCATAAATACCCCGATTTTTTTGCCCGTTCATCACCGTTCTGTAACGGGTTATGAGCGTGTTGTGAACGTGTTCATACAGTGTGACCGTTTTCATAACGTATTCATACCGTCCTCATACCGTTCAACACCGTCCTCTTGCCGCTTACTTGCGGCCGGTGCCAGCCGGCCAAAGTTTTGAACATGCCCAAAACTTTCGCCGGGTCCCACCGGGTGTAAATAAGCGCCAACGCCCTATTAACGTGTTGCCCGCTTTGATAACGAACCACCGTGTGCCCTCGCCGTTCTCGACCGTCCGCAGACATTTTCGCGCACGGTGGCACACGGTAGGCTACACGGCAGAGTGTGAGAGTCACTTTAGGAATCTTCTACACCGTACCGTTTTCGTTTTCAGAAGTGACTCCTCCCTGTTTCCACCATCCGCATCAGCACGATAAACTCGTTGTTTTTCATGGTCAGTCCAGTAGATCTTCTTCTCCATGGAGTCATAGGTAATATAACGTGGTTCTTTAGTGGAAGGTATAGCAGTGAAGTCTAGGTCACCTTGTAGATCTGCAACAAGAATCCCGTCTCCATCTGTCACAAAGATCTTTGCAGTCGATGCTAAATAAATGAGTCAAAGGAAGGAATTTTATTCCACAAAGATTTCCCTTGTACGTGTTATAAACAGCTAAAACAAAACTATGGCACTGATACTTAAAAATAAAATTTAGTGCTGGCCAACTGATTAAAAATTGCGAAAGAACTGTTTGGAACAGTTGATTATGAATTACAAAAGAATAATTAAAAGTGTTGGTTTTTATGAAAACGGAAAGACTTGACTCAATTTACAGACAACCATTTCCATTACACACCCATAAATATAGATATGGGACATTTGGGATGTATTTTGGGCATCTTCCGTTTTTTTTTCGAGCATGAGGGCATTTAAGAAGCAATTCTTTTGAGAGGACATTTCTTTTTTGCTATTCTTTTTTCTTCAAATTGGCCTTAAAGATGTTTTAATAAATACAAAATATTTTCAAACTCTACCAGAACTCAACTTTGTTTTATTTTGTTCGAAAATTACTATTCTTATAATGTATCTTTTACAATTTGTAGTAGCACAACGAATGAATATACTGAATAGATCCGTATCAATACATAATGAAGTTTAAGAAATAGGCAATATTTTTTAAATAAAGATTATACGTTGAGATTGCTCTATTTAGAACCAGTAACATAATAGCTCCGTTCTTCCTCGAGATCTTAGTTCTATGTTAGAAGAGGATTTCCGTCTACGTCTACAAATGTTTTTAATTGTTATCTTTATTATTTCAATTGGTTTCGGTTACCTTAGGATAATTCTTGGTCTGACTTGTATTCTAAAAATTCGAATTCAAAAGAGTAAAGGGCACCGCCTCGATAAATCCAGCTTTGCGATTTCGAAAAAGACAATTATACATCTATTAGATATGGAAATCTTAAAGGACATCATATTATGATTAAAGTTCAATTGATGATAAGAATAATAACAACCGTGAATTTAGTGCACTTGAGCCTTCTCGTTAGATAAAGGCCAAACAGGCTTCAAATTGTAGACAATCGCACTTCTAGACTGACATTACTATGATTCTGAGAATTTAGATTTGATTAGTGTATTTATGTGCAATGACCAGCACTTCAATGGTCTGAATACGAATTACAACTATGTGCTCCTTCAATTGTGAATAACAATACTAATGTACAAATCAATATCTGTCGAACTTCAATTAAAGGTACACCCTAAAGTCGCATTCTATCAATGTTAATGCTTATATAGGCCACTTCCCGATTATAAAACTATTGTGTCACAGAGGGATAGAATGATTATCTATACTACAATAAACTGATTTTATACTGGGTAGTTCCAGGATGTGGATAAAATATACGGAAAGGCCACTTTTCTCCTCCTGTGTTTTATTTTGTTCACGTTAAATACTAAAAAAGTATTTGACAGAACTTCTTATAACAAAATAAACCAAATAAACAATAAACATAAAGAAAGAGAGAGAGAGAGAGAGAAAGAGAGAGAGAAAGAGAAAGGTAAAATGCTTACTTGTAGTTGTAGTGGTATTTGGTGTGGTCGAATCTGATATAGAATTGGTTGTTGCTTCACGAGAATTAGTGGATGCTGAAAACGAATTTAAGTTAAATGAAGACGTTTTGATTTCGAGCGATAAAAACATAAAGATGTACATTTTTACTTGTGAACATTAAATTTTAGACAGAAACAAAAACGTTGTGCAAATAATGGGAACAGGAAGGGAAAGAGAGAGAGAAAAAAAGAGAGAGAGAGAGAGAGGGAAAGAAAATTGACAGAGAGAGAAAGAAAGAAAGATAGGGATAGAGAGATGAAAGAGAGAGAGAAAGAGAGAGAGGGAGAGATGGTGTAAATGAAGTTTTCGTACCAGTCGTTGTGGCAGGGTTGTGAGGTGGTGGGTTCCGTCGTAGACATCGATGTGGTGTCATGGGTAGTAGATGATTCTGAAGAACAAATATGATATATACACCTGATGATATGACCTGGGGCAAAATAAATCTAAATTCATATTTACCCACATTTAAATAATCTTACTGGACGAATCATGACATAATATTTAATTCCTTGCTTTTGACGCGAGTACGCCTGCCAAAAACAAGATGTTGCTTCACGTTGTAAAATATTCTATAAAAAAATGCAAGTAAAAAGTAATATACAGAGCTAGAGAGAGGGAGAGAGAGAGAAGAGAAGAGAGGAGAAAGAGAGAGGGAGAGCGAGAGAGAAAGAGGGGGATAGGTGGTGTAAATGAAGTTTTTGTACCAGTCGTTGTGATAGGGTGTGAGGTGGTGGGTTCCGTCGTAGACATCGATGTGGTGTCTTGGGTAGTAGTTGATTCTGAAGAACTAATATGATTTATACACCTGATGATATGACCTGGGGCAAAATAAATCTAAATTCATATTTACCCACATTTAAATAATCTTACTGGACGAATCATGACATAATATTTAATTCCTTGCTTTTGACGCGAGTACGGCTGCCAAGCACAAGATGTTGCTTCAACGTTGTAAAATATTCTATAGATATGCAAGTAAAAAGTAATATACGGTATAGAGAATAGAGAGAGAAGAGAGAGAGAGAGAAAGAGAGAGAGATGGAAAGACGGAGAACAACAATAGTGGAGGGAGAAAATATGAATAAAAATCAAGAGGGATGAAAAGGCGGAGAAAGAGAAAGAGAGACGGACAGAGAATGAGGGTGAATGAACAAATTGTGAAATTGTAATAGAGCATGGTTAGGAAGAACGAAAGAGGGATAGAAAGAAAGAGAGAGAGAGAAAGAGAGAGAGAGAGAGAGAGAGAGAAAATGGATGGAGAGAGAGAAAGAAAGAAAAATAGAGATAAAGAGATGAAAGAGTGAGAAAGGGACAGAGAGAGAGAGAGAGAGTGAGAGAAAGAGAGAGAAAGAGAGAGAGAGAGAGAGAGAGAAAAAGAGGGGGATAGGTGGTGTAAATGAAGTTTTCGTACCAGTCGTTGTGGTAGGGTGTGAGGTGGTGGGTTCCGTCGTAGACATCGATGTGGTGTGTTGGGTAGTAGTTGATTATGAAGAACAAATATGATATATACACCTAATGATATGACCTAGGGCAAAATAGATTTAAATTCATATTTACCCACAAGTAACTAATCTTACTGGACTTTTCATTGTATGATATTTAATTCCTTGCTTTTGACGCCAGGGCGCTGCAGAGAACTAGATGTTGCTTCACGTTGTAACATACTCTATAAACATGAAAGTAAAAAGTAATATATAGAAAAGAGAGAGAGAGAGAGAGAGAGAGAGAGAGAGAGAAAGAGAGACGGACAGATAATGAGGGTGAATGAACACATTGTGAAATTGTAGTCGAAAAGGGTGAGCATGGTTAAAGAGAACGAGAGAGAATTAGAGAGAGAGAGAGAGAGAGAGAGAGAGGAAAGAAAATTGACAGAGAGAGAAAGAAAGAAAGATAGGGATAGAGAGATGAAAGAGAGAGAGAAAGAGGGAGAGGGAGAGATGGTGTAAATGAAGTTTTCGTACCAGTCGTTGTGGCAGGGTGTGAGGTGATGGGTTCCGTCGTAGACATCGATGTGGTGTCTTGTGCAGTAGTTGATTCTGTAGAAGAAATATGATATATACACCTGATAATATGACCTGGGGCAAAACAAATTTAAATTCATATTTACCTACATGTAACTTATCTTACTGGACGAATCATTGTATGATATTTAATTCCTTGCTTTTGACGCCAAAGCGGCTGCCGAGAACAGATGTTGCTTCACTTTGTAACATTCTCTATAAACATGAAGGTAAAAAGTAATATATAGAAAAGAGAGAGAGAGAGAGAGAGAGAGAGAGAGAGAGAGAGAGACGGACAGAGAATGAGGTTGAATGAACACATTGTGAAATTGTAGTAAAAAAGGGTGAGCATGATTGAAGAGAACGAGAGAGAATTCAGAGAGAGAGAGAGAGAAAGAAAATTGACGGAGAGAGAGGAAGAAAGAAAGATAGGGATAGAGAGATGAAAGAGAGAGAAAGAGAGAGAGAGGGAGAGATGGTGTAAATGAAGTTTTCGTACCAGTCGTTGTGGCAGGGTGTGAGGTGGTGGGTTCCGTCGTAGACATCGATGTGGTGTCTTGTGCAGTAGTTGATTCTGTAGAAGAAATATGATATATACACCTGATGATATGACCTGGGGCAAAATAAACTTAATTCATATTTACCCACATTTAACAAATCTTACTGGACGAATCATCGTATGATATTTAATTCCTTGCTTTTGACGCGAGGACGGCTGCCGAGAACAAGAAGTTGCTTCACATTGTATCATATTCTACTTGTATAAATATGCAAGTAAGAAGTTATATATAGAGAAAGAGAGGGAGAGAGAGAGGGAGACATGGTAGACGGAGAACAAAAATAGTGGAGGGAGAAAGGGAAGTGAGAAAACATGTCAAATAGAAACTCGAGAGGGATGAAAAGGCGGAGAAAGAGAAGAGAGACGGACAGAGAATGAGGGTGAATGACAAATTGTGAAATTGTAATCGAAAAGGGTGAGCATGGTTAAAGAGAACGAGAGAGAGAGAGAGAGAGAGAGAGAGAGAGAGAGAGAGAGATGGAGCCAGAGAGAAAGAGAGACAGACAGACAGACAGAGAATGGAGGGTGATTGAAAAAAATTGAGAAAATCGTAAACGAAAAGGTGAGCAAGATTAGAGAGAACGAAGAAGAGAGAGGAGGGAGAGAGAGAGAGAGAGAGAGAGAGGTGTTAATTAAGTTTTCTTACGAGTCGTTGTAGGAGGATGTGAGGTGGTGGTTTCCGTGGTAGATATATTTATGGTGTCTTGCGTAGTAGTTGATTCTGAAAAAGAAATATGATATATACACCTGATGATACGACTTGAGGCAAAATAAATCTAAATTCATATTTACCCACATTTAAGTAATCTTACTTGACGAATCTTGACATAATATTCAATTCTTGCTTTTGACGCGAGTACGCTGCCAAGAACAAGATGTTGCTTCACGTTGTAAAATATTCTATAAATATATGCAAGTAAAAAGTAATATGTAGAGAAAGAGAGAGGGAGAGAGAAAGAGAGAGAGAAATGAAAATTGACGGAGAGAGAGAAAGAAAGAAAGATTTGGATAGAGAGATGAAAAAGAGAGAAAGAGAGAGAGGGAGAGATGGTGTAAATGAAGTTTCGTACCAGTCGTTGTGATAGGGTGTGAGGTGGTGGGTTCCGTCGTAGACATCGATGTGGTGTCTTGGGTAGTGGTTGATTCTGTAGAAGAAATATGATATATACACAAGGGTGTCGATTTGTATCCGTGGTTGGGGGGGGATGATAGGTGCCAAAATATTTTCGGCAATGGATCAAAGCAACCAAGGGGTAGAAGCGTGTGGCAGGTTGCACCCCCCTCCCTAAGCGCGTAGCCAAGGGTTGGGTGCAGGGAGGGAGGAGTTTCCCCCTCCCCCGCGAAGCTTTGACGTTTCCTTAAATTATTAGAGAAAGAAGACGATTCGTTGGACCGTTATCGACTCTTAATCCTTGTTTGAATCAAGTTCCCCTTCCTCCGCGCGTAGCGCGGAAGCTCTGACGTTTCATTAGATTATTAAAGAAAGAAGACTATTCGATGTACCATTCTCGACTCTTAATCCTTAATGTTTGAATCAAGTTTCCTTCCTCCGCGCGTAGCGCGGAAGCTCTGATGTTCATTAGATTATTAAAGTAAGAATAGGATTCGAATGTACCATTCTCGACTCTTAATCCTTGTCTGAATTCAGTTCCCCCCCTCTCCCGCGCGAAGCGTGGAAGCTTTGACGTTTCAATAAATTATTACGCTTAATCCTTGTCTGAATTCATTTTCGCCCATCCCGCGCGAAGCGCGGAAGCTTTCACGTTTCATTAAATTATTAGAGAAAGAAGACGATTCATTGTATCGTGTCCATGTCTGAGTGCAATTCCCCCCGCCCTCCCGCGCGGAGCGCGGAAGCTTTGACGTTTCATTTAATTATTACTCTTAATCCTTGTCTGAATTCAATTTCGCCCATTCCTGCGCGAAGCGCGGAAGCTTTCACATTTCATTACATTATTAGAAAATGAAGACGTTTCGTTGTATCGCGTGCTTGTCTGAATTAAGTTCCCCCCCCCCCTACCGCGCGAAGCGCGGAAG
This sequence comes from Strongylocentrotus droebachiensis, assembly GCA_035222895.1. Taxonomy (NCBI): domain Eukaryota; kingdom Metazoa; phylum Echinodermata; class Echinoidea; order Camarodonta; family Strongylocentrotidae; genus Strongylocentrotus; species Strongylocentrotus droebachiensis. The sequence goes on along the minus strand of JAVYIG010008825.1, from coordinate 78,004 downwards.
CTGTGACGGTTCAATAAATTATTACTCTTAATCCTTGTCTGTATTCGTTTTCGCCCATCCCGCACGAAGCGCGGAAGCTTTACCGTTCCATTTAATTATTAGAGAAGGAAGACGATTCGTTGTATCGTGTCCTTGTCTGAATTCAGTTTCCCCCTCCCGCGCGAAGCGGGGAAGCTTTGACGTTTTATTTGATTATTACTCTTAATCCACATCTGAAATCATTTTCGCCCATCCCGCGCGTAGCGCGGAAGCTTACACGTTCATTAAATTATTAGAAATGGCCACTAATTAGGCCCATTAGTGACTATACAAAATATATGCTCTTCCTAGCTATTTGGGAATGTGTCAGTTTGCAACAGAAATGGAGAAACGCGAATTTGTTGAAAATCATGTGATATCACGAACATTTATAAATCACTTGTATGAAATTGAAAATAAGTCATGGTTGGATTTTATGAGGGGGGGCTAGCGCCCCCAAGCCCCCCCCCCTCCACCAATACGCCAGTGACATAGGCTTACATCAGCTTTTAAATGAAAAAAAAATAAGTTGTGACATAATAATCTTTCTCCAAAAATGAAAAATGTTTTAGGAAATATCAGGAAATAAAATGAGTGAAAAAAATAAACAAAGATACAATGACGTGAATTTTAAAGAAAGGTGAACGGAAACAACATAGCAACTAGTGAACTATCTTATAAGTCATACTGATGTCCGAAAATCGTTCTCCTTGTCTCCGATCTCATCACGAATTCGTCACAGAGTCTGATGTGCATTGCAGATTGCTACTTTTGCGCTTCGCGTTTAACATAATATAGCTTGTTGCTTTTTAACGCTGCGGCTTTGCATTTGGCGCACTGCATTTCTATAATGCTGTTGATTGAACAAATTGAATAAATTCATCAATTCCTCATGAAGCCGTATGAGCGAGAATTCAATTTTTTCTTGTCTCATATACGGTTGTCTCATTTACTTCGTATATAATTTTTATGTAATTATGAAAATGAGATAGCAAAATGTGTATATTGATGGTCATCTTGCGAGTAATAACCATTAAATACTCTCATCGGACTCTCATCATTAATTTTTATCTTCATTTTTTTTTTTTTTTGATGGTGAATTATTGGGGGGGATGATTGTACAGGGCATCCCCCCCACCTGAAATATTGGGGGGGATATATCCCCCCCATCCCCCCCGGGATCGACACCCATGTATATACACCTGATGATATGACCTGGGGCAAAACAAATTTAAATTCATATTTACCCACATGTAACTTATCTTACTGGACGAATCATTGTATGATATTTAATTCCTTGCTTTTGACGCCAAGGCGGCTGCAGAGAACAAGATGTTGCTTCACGTTGTAACATACTCTATAAACATGAAAGTAAAAAGTAATATATAGAAAAGAGAGAGAGAGAGATAGAGAGAGAGAGAGACGGACAGATAATGAGGGTGAATGAACACATTGTGAAATTGTAGTCGAAAAGGGTGAGCATGGTTAAAGAGAACGAGAGAGAATTGGAGAGAGAGAGAGAGAGAGAGAGAGAGGGAAAGAAAATTGACAGAGAGAGAAAGAAAGAAAGATTTGGATAGAGAGATGAAAGAGAGAGAAAAAGAGAGAGGGAGAGATGGTGTAAATGAAGTTTTCGTACCAGTCGTTGTGGTAGGGGATGAGGTGGTGGGTTCCGTCGTAGACATCGATGTGGTGTCTTGTGCAGTAGTTGATTCTGTAGAAGAAATATGATATATACACCTGATGATATGACCTGGGGCAAAACGAATTTAAATTCATATTTACCCACATGTAACTTATCTTACTGGACGAATCATTGTATCATATTTAATTCCTTGCTTTTGACGCCAAGGCGGCTGCCGAGAACAAGATGTTGCTTCACGTTGTAGCATACTCTATAAACATGAAGGTAAAAAGTAATATATAGAAAAGAGAGAGAGAGAGAGAGAGAGAGAGAGAGAGACGGACAGAGAATAAGGGGTGAATGAACACATTGTGAAATTGTAGTCAAAAAGGGTGAGCATGGTTGAAGAGAACGAGAGAGAATTAGAGAGAGAGAGAGAGAGAGAGAAAGAAAATTGACGGAGAGAGAGAAAGAAAGAAAGATAAGGATAGAGAGATGAAAGAGAGAGAAAGAGAGAGAGAGGGAGAGATGGTGTAAATGAAGTTTTCGTACCAGTCGTTGTGGCAGGGTGTGAGGTGGTGGGTTCCGTCGTAGACATCGATGTGGTGTCTTGTGCAGTAGTTGATTCTGTAGAAGAAATATGATATATACACCTGATGATATGACCTGGGGCAAAATAAATTTAAAGTCATATTTACCCACATTTAACAAATCTTACTGGACGAATCATCGTATGATATTTAATTCATTGCTTTTGACGCGAGGACGGCTGCCGAGAACAAGAAGTTGCTTCACATTGTAACATATTCTACTTGTATAAATATGCAAGTAAAAAGTTATATATAGAGAAAGAGAGGGAGAGAGAGAGGGAGACATGGTAGACGGAGAACAAAAATAGTGGAGGGAGAAAGGGAAGTGAGAAAACATGTCAAATAGAAACTCGAGAGGGATGAAAAGGCGGAGAAAGAGAAAGAGAGACGGACAGAGAATGAGGGTGAATGACAAAATTGTGAAATTGTAATCGAAAAGGGTGAGCATGGTTAAAGAGAACGAGAGAGAGAGAGAGAGAGAGAAAGAGAGAGAAAAAAATAGACGAAGAGAGACAAAGAAAGAAAGCGATAGGTAGAGAGATGAAAAAGAGAGAAAGAGAGAGAGAGAGAGATAGAGAGAGAGAGAGGGGCATGAAAAACGGAAAGAGACAATTCGAGAGAGAAAAGGGAATTAAGAAATCATTAAAAAAACGAGAGAGAAAGAAAAGGCGAATGGAGGGAGAGACAGAGAGATGGAGCCAGAGAGAAAGAGAGACAGACAGACAGACAGAGAATGAGGGTGATTGAAAAAATTGAGAAAATGGTAAACGAAAAGGTGAGCAAGATTAGAGAGAACGAAAGAAAGAGAGAGAGGGAGAGAGAGAGAGAGAGAGGTGTTAATTAAGTTTTCTTACGAGTCGTTGTAGGAGGATGTGAGGTGATGGTTTCCGTGGTAGATATATTTGTGGTGTCGTGTGTAGTAGTTGATTCTGAAGAAGAAATATGATATATACACCTGATGATACGACTTGAGGCAAAATAAAAGTTAAATTCATATTTACTCAAATTTAAATGTCACGTGATATCTAATTCCACTGAGCGGAGGCCGAGAACAAGAATTTGCTTCACGTTGCAGCTTATTATATACACGTGGACGTGAAAGCTAGAAGGGGAGATTCAAGAGATAAAAGGGAAGTGAAAAATCGTATAACATAGAAACGAGAGAGAAAGAAAAGGTGCAGATAGAAAGAGAGAAAGAGAGAGAGAGAGAGAAAGAGAGAAAGAGAGAGAGGGGTGAATAAAAACAAATATGAAATTGTAAATGAAGAAGGGTGAGCATGGCTATAGAGAACGAGAGAGGTCTTGGTAAAGTTACAAACACTGCACATAGAAAGATGTATATGGGACTACACGAACACATGGGGTAAAAATCCTACCCGGATTTTTACGATGTTACATGACATATTTAGAATATGAAGGCAATTGAAGAGCCGTGTTTTTTAGGGAACATGTCTTATCTGATTTTCTTCCACACTTGCATTATAAGAATGATAACGCTCACAAATTATTTTTCACCTCTTCCCAGATCTCAACCTTCTCTTTATAAACTAATGCTTCCTTTCCTTTTGACAATGCTGATTATTTATGCTCGAATTCAGGTTTCTAGCAAAAATAAGATGGTTTTTAATTCGTCTAACCGACTTTTCAGATAATTATTGTGATTGCTTTTATTCTCACGTTTCCCTCGATATCCGGCAGAGCAATGGCATTTGAAGTTTTCCATGGTCTCTTCACACCAGCCTTTTTGACAGGTATTTTCGCCACAATCTGTAGTAAAAAGAGGAAACATGCAAGACACTGCAACTATAGCTCAACCATAGGAATACATGTATTAGTCTTCTGCAACTCCATCTATACCCTTGACGCATATAATGTATCACTATATTCTTTCAGGTAGGGCATCACTGGAAGTGGCCATGTTGAAAAAGAGGAAGTCGTGTAGTTACAGGCCAAACACAAACTTTAAAAGGTAGTTATCCCTTTTGCAGCCAACATCAAAGTCTGGACAACTTTGCAGGAATTATGAATATGTCACGTAGGTCATATCTGTGAAATGTAAACGTTAGCAGTGTCCTAGTATTCAAAATATGCAAGCAAACCCGTTTACTTTCTAGACTTCACTTTCAGACACTATCGAGTGACTGACTGACTTCCTTTTTCTTTTCTTTTTTAATAACATACATAAAATGAGATGTAAATGGTAGGCCTACACGAGCATTTGTCTACATCAATAATCCACTTCTTTTAATGGCCAAAATTAAACTAATTGAATCTTTGCGCAGCACAAAACATACGACCATTCGGTACAAGTGTCTGAACATCAGTCCATTTAATAAAACGACTGCAATCTCCCTAAATTCGGTTCGGCAACGTTACTAACGGTAGTTATTATCCCTTTTTCAAGCCCTTTCGTTTTGAGGGAAGTTCTTAATTAGTATTACCTTGCAAATGCCGTTGGAATTTAACCTTTTCACTTTGTTGGCCTACAAATGGGACATTATGTAGGCCTACCTTTGAATATACATACAATGCCAATTCAATAATATTGATAATAGTAATAATAATAATATCGTAATAATAATAACAATGATAATAACAATTATATACCTCACTTAAGTAATCCAGCAATCTGATTGGTCGAAATTGCATTCATAAACTTTAACTGTTCCCGAAAATTCCCAGTAACCATGGTTAAAACAGTTCTAAAATCCCAATAACCATGGTTATTGGGAAAATAGGTCAGTCTCCATGGTTACCCCATAGGTTTACATGTTAAAAAATGGTTTGAGCGATCGAGGATACCGTACGTGTGCGAAGAATTGGTCGGTATTTTCATACAAGACAAGACAATTCCAAACAAGACAAAAATGGCTCAAGAATCTCTCCCAAGATTTCAACTTATCAAATGCAAGACTCGCTGACAGCAAGAACAACAAAAAGGGTACGTGAAATTATCCATAAACATGTTCGTTTAGTTGCTGAAAAAGCATAGACGTATAGACTCTAGACGAAAATAGATCTAGTTGTCAGGGTGTCTGATCGCGCACCCGATGTTGTGTGTTAAAATTATTCCCATAGAGATTGTAAGCAATGCAGTCTCTATGCAGCCTACGTGCATTCCGCGACCATGCAAAAAAGGTCAAGTTTTTTTTTCAATTCGAGATTCAAACCTTTATAATCTGTTGTGATCCTGAAGGTGATACTAAATAAGTGAGGTGTCATATGAAAGCGCAGGTTCTTCTCCATATTCCCCACAGGGCCGGCCCACCCCCAAAATTGTAAAAATATCTTGCTTAGACTAGAATCTAGATCTAGTCTACTCTCAAAGATACACTCATAAAAAACAACCGTGCAGATAAACTAGAGAAAGGCCAAGGTGGTGTCATTAGTTGACTCTTTTGTTTTCGGCATATAAAAGTATTAATGACTGCTTTAATATTCGAGAAATAGTTGTTTTTATACGCTCTCGGGAAGGTTACAATTGGGCTATTGCCCTCGGCACGCCTCGGTCAATAGCACAATTCTAACCTTCCCTTGAGCGTATAAAAACAACTATTTCTCTCAAAGCAGTCATTAATACTATACTTATACTGTATCAAAATAAAAGAACAATTGGGGAAACTGCTAATGTTTAAATTTCACAATTAGGACATACGTGACATATGCATAATTCCTACAATGTTCTACAGAATTTGCGAATTCAACATTCAATTTAAAATTTTGACATGATTCGACCATCTAATCAAAAAACTAAATGCACAACTTTTATAGTCCATAGTCTCGGCTATAACATACCAAAATTTGGGAGAACATAGAGCACAAATAAGCTAGATAGTGCTCAAGGATTAATGTCATGTAGATCCATGATTTGAACGAAGTTGGCACCTTCCATTGGCTTAATACGCAAATTAAGAAAATCTGTCAAGTTACCTTTAATCGCAATTTTCACTATGATGACGTCATCAAAATGAAAAATAATGGGTAGTGATCTTGTAAACAATTGCCTCAATTACATGATATCAACATAAGGAAGAGAATAAATCAATATTTACAGAGATACAATCAGTTTTCTATAAATATGCTGACGTCATAATATGCAAATTCTTTTTTTGAGTATCAAGGGCAATATGATGATGACACGATATGCTCAATGGCCAAATGAGACATGAAATCACATCTCCGACTCATACTCTATCCGAATATGAAAAAAAAATTGAGGGTTCCTGTGCATCCCAAAGAACCATAAGGGTTTTGTATCATATGGAAACGTTTGCTTGTATTTGTCTCATAAAAGAAGTTAACCCAAACTGACTCCCACACGGTGTTGAGTGCTCATCAGGGGTGACAGGCCACTGGCTTCATCGAGCAGGTAGTTCCATTATGTTAATGGGTAAATTAACTATTACAAAATGAGGGGACACATTACATTGTACAATAGGGACACACATTGTTTTTATTGTGCAGAACATACTCTTTTATTGACTTACTTATTGCATGAAACTATAAAACCAAAATACATTTTGTATTCTAACAATTGGAGTACAGAGAATAATAACAGGTGAATGAAATGCATAAACACCACAAACACCTGGGGAGGAAGCATTCATAAATTTGAATACATATAGTTGATAAACGACTCGGATGAAACTATAAAACCAAAATGAAATTTGCGTTCTGGCAATTGGAGTACAAAGAATGATAGCAGGCGAATGAAATGCTTCAACAACACAAACACCTGGGAAGCTAGGAAGCATCCATAAATTTGAATAATTTAGTTGATAAACGACTCCGCATGTGGACGTTTGTTGGAGCAGAAAGCAGTGGATTATAAACAACACGAACCCATTTAACAGAATGTCGGAACGTAAATTAAATTTGGCGCGGTTGGAAAATGCATCTTTCTACCCTGCGACTTTAATGGTACGATCCAGTAAATTAAAACAGTAAAATGGCTCTTATTTTAAGATTACTCATTAAATAAAACCCAAAACTTCAGTGATATCAGAAAAAATATGTTATATCTTACTAATAATTGAAAAAGATGTATAAACATTGTTAAAGTGTCGCATTTTACGATAAAAGACACCGATTTAGCGAAGATGACGTCATTAGTGCGCTTTCATCAGGGAATTCAAGGTCAAAAGGTCAATTAAGACGCTGATAAGTTATTGGTCGAGCCTTTTTGTTTCCTTTATTCCGACGAAATTATACAATCAATCAAAACAAGTTTAATACCAGAAGAAAGCTAACGATTAGTATTTTCATTAACCGCTTGCCCCAAAGTCGCTTGACCACAGTGAAACGAGTGAGAGCTTGCGAGAGCGGCCAAAGTGTGATTGAAACTCGCTATTTGCTCTTCTCCAACGCAAAAAGAGACGACATTGTGCTGGATAAATGTATTTTTTCCGACAAAAGTACAGAAAATTTGCATATGGTCTTTTTATATTATAATTTATGAAATGTTACCCGAGTGACTCCCGGGCGCCCCAATGCTGGAAAGAAACGCACATTTTAGAAAACTTCACTTTTTCATGGAAAAATGCCTTTTTGTTCTATGCACGCAAGTCAGATTGAGCGGATGATACAACGTTTCCATATGGGCATGTTGTTGCCCACATATGCTATGTATTACAATAGTTCGCGCACACGAACATTTATCGTGAACGGACGCTCATTCCCTTATTAATGGTCATAAAGAGATAAACATAGTATCAAATTAATCGGGAAAAAATAAGGAATACTGTGTCAAAAAAATCTAGGAGGAATTATTTGCGTTCGGCCGTGACAAACGAAAACGCGCGCGCATGCGCGTGTGCGCGACTTTTTTATAAAACGCTATTAATAATAATGGCGTACGCGCGCGTTTTTTTACCTTTTTTTGGTCTAAAACCATCTCGGCTTCGCCTCTTGGGTTCAAAATATTCAGAGGTACCTTGTGCACACAATTCCTACCGACGCACTCAAACCTGTTCATCATTAATTATACTGTAATATTTTTAGCGTTTTTTTACTAACATGTTTTTATCCAAAAAATCCAAACACGTACATGTTTAGGTGAACACAAGGACAAACAAATAGGTTTACCGTTGTAAAATTTGGAGTGCACTTTGCTTATTGATTTTCGAATCCCTCGGGTGTATCACCCTCTTGTTGTGTCACTATGACAACCACACGAAAAACGTACTAACCATGAACAACGTGAAATTATTATTATTAATTAATTAGGTGTTGCTAGATCTTGGTATCATGATGAAGGACGGAATATATCAGATCAATCATGATATGAAAGTACAGTGCATATGAAAATACAGTGCCTTCCGAAATTTTCTTTATAGTTAGCGTTTTCTGGTTAACAAATTGCCTTTTCAACTTCAACTATTATTAAATTCAAAACTTTGTAGGAAACACCACTTGAATAGAAATTAAGAAATTGATATTTCTATCATTTTGATATTTAATAATATTGTATCCATATTTAATCGAGGCCAAAAGGGCCATTGTGGAAAGCAGTTTTGTAATTGGCAATGCTACACTCTAAATTTTACAACAGTTGACCCATTTGTATGTACTTGTGTTCAAACACTCACTTATCTTGACCAATTTCACAACGGATAAACCATTCAATATCTAACAGTAATGCTATGGTCACATTACCCAAAAGTAGCCTGCTCGGCGGCCGAGCGGCGAGTTTTTAACCAATGCTGCCCGGCGGCTGGCCGGCCACCGAGCGGCGGCCGCCTAGGCACCGCTCGTTTTTAGGGCATCGCTCGGTCGCCGCTGAAGTTTTAGCGCGGAGTTAAAATTTGGGCGGCGCCTGCTCACTTTTCACTCGCCGCCCAAAATACGCTCGGTGCCTGGGCGGTCGCAGCCCGGGCACCGACCTAATCGCTGGGCGATGCCTAAATTCCAGCAGCGACCGAGCAGGCTACTGATCGGTCGGTCGCTGCTCTGATTTGTGACCATACCTTTAGAGACAAGACGGTTTGCTAACGAGTGGATAATTTGATTGTTTTAACAATAAGTGCTAATTTACCTGCGTTTTAAGTGTTTGAATATTAACACCTAAAACATGAATGTGTTTGGATTTTGCGGACAAATACATGTTAGTAAGCAAACGCTAAAATACAGTGTACCCTGTGAAATATAACTACACATAAATAGATAAATAAATTGATTGAATTATTAGGCACCTGATTTCAGAACTTCATAAAAAGATTTTCTCCATCGAATAAGTTTTGCCTGCTATAAACCTAACCGTAAACCGTCTACTTCCCATGCTTTAAAAGTATGACAACAACACCAAATTACGTTCACGCTACTATATTTAAATATTAATAACTCCAAATACAGTCGGGTAGCAACGCGATGCTCTGACCGAATTTAGCTTCAAAATGTTCAGGAATTGTCGGTATGGTATTTGTAAGGTGAAGTATCGCTATCGTACTTTCTATCTTCAAATATCTTTCTGTAATGACATTATTCAATCCTTAAATTCCTGCTAGTTCTCAAATTGACCCCGAACTGACCCTCTAATTTGACAATCAAACTTTTGCTCCCGATTTCATTTTGCCAAAGGTGTGCTATTATTACGTGTGTCGTATTAGGTTTTGTGTGCTCGATGATGAAAAGAAAGAATAGTGACATACAAGTGTCACAAATGAGGTATCCAAATTTACTAATCTGAGATAAATAAATACCTAAAACCCCTGAGCTTCCGGGGGCTCTGCCCCATGGACCCCAGCATGAGACCTGCGAACGGGCTCCTGGATGCTCATCTGACCGTAATTTAATGCCTAAAACCTCTAAGCTTCTGGGGGCTCCCGACCGCTCCTAAACCCAACGCCATTATGAAAATATGCTCATCTGACCGTAATTAAATGCCTAAACCCTTTAGCTTCTGGAGGCCCTAAGACGGCCCCTGAATGCTCATCTGATCGTCATTAAATGCCTAAAAAACCCTGAGCTTCAGGGGGCTCCGCCCCTGGACCTCACGCTAATTTTCTCTACGCTCCACGCTCTACTAAATACTTTAGCCCCCCCCCCCTGCTTTGAAAAACGTTCCGCGGGACCTGCATGTAACATTAAATTAGATTGGTGGTGATGCGGATTTTTTCCATCTGCCCCCCCCCCCCCACAAAAAAAAAAAAAAAAAAAAAAATACCGTTTCCGTCATTACGCCACCAACTCTTGGATTATGCAACAATCTTCATCTGTTCGACCAGGGATTAATAAAGCTAACAACACCTTCTCCCAATGAACTATACTTAAATAGGACTTGGTTTAATCTTTCATGTTTTGTGATGAACAGTGACATTACTTCCTTTTCTTGACGAAGGTTTGTCATGGACTAGATGAAGTCAAGCCAGGGGGGGGGGGGGGGGGGGGCTTTCGGCTGCTCCTCGGGCTCTAAAACCCACCGTAAGGATAGAGTATCAAACTTTGTTAGTTTGTTGCCAACGTCTTAAAATGGTCTCTAACATAATATATCGAATATTATCACACTTTTGGCTAGGATTTACATGATTACATTTTCAAAAGAATTGAACAGTAGAACACACTATGTTTTATCATGTTTATAGCATGCAAAGAACGACTTACCAGGAAATCTGCACACTCTGTGTCCGGGTGGGATCCCTAGTTTACTCTTCCTTCTTGGACAAGCAGCTTCCGCAGATGAGTATGGGATGAGCTTTGGAATGGTCTGTACCATGCTGCCATTAGAATGCAATTTCTTCTTACATTCGTTGAACATTGGTAAGGTGTAATTCAGCCCTAATCCGTCCGAACAACAAGTGCCCGTCTTTTTGTTCTCATTCGAAGAAACGAGAGAGGCTTTGAACGAGATATTAACCAGGAGAGAATTTAAAATTGAGTAAAGAGTATAAATCTCAGCCAATTGGCGAAGCGTGGGCCACCTATTGAGGAAGCTCTTGAACTATGGAGGGGGTGGGGGGGGGGGGGGGGCACATGTTTTATTTAGAAAATGAAATGTGAATTTACAACATTTACAAAATAAAATGGGGTGCAGGAGGTTCTCTTAGCGTTTTTTGTTCTCGACTTTCATCTTCCTTTTTAGTTGAGTTGAGTTGAGGTTTTATTATCCAAACGTTAAAATGCAGTAATATAACAATGATAAATGTATGTTGAACAAATATCTCGAATGAATAATAGGGACCAGAAAATAACAAACAAATGCTAATCATGTCTGGTACCTTTAATGTACAAATGTGTCTTAACATTTAACAACACGGTTGGTCATACAGGTGGAATAATTTTTGTTATCCCAAATTTTTGAATGATTTTGACAATGATTTATTCCTAATTTATTCCTAGATGATAGTTTACATTCTCAGATTTTATTGAATAATAATTGCGAGTGTTATTTTTTTCATGACTGCTATTACATGTCTATGCTACTTATGCTTATCAACTAGGGGACCTAGTACGTCCTTAAGTCATAACTGACAGTAATGAGGATTAATGCCTCACAAAAGGGCACTAATATAGCACATCGAAACTGTTTTGATCCCGGGGCCTCTCAGTTACGAGGCCATTGCTGTGCCACTGGATCATGACTGTACGCAGCGGGGGCTAGGGTACGTCGCCGCCCCCACAAATACAAAAACCAAAGAAAATGCAATAAATTATCAATAATTCATTGCATTTTCCCCCGGTCCCCAAGACCCAAGACCTCTTTCTACACCCCCTTAATCAATTAACGTGTAGATTTTCATTTCAGCTAATTGGGCCATGTTCTTTCAATATCTGGCCCCTGGCTACGCCCATATCATTGCCCCTCATAATCTTTACGACAAATACATTTAATCATTATCACTTCTGATGAATACAAAGGGTGCTATACATACAAATATTGTTCAAGAACCAAAGGTGTGTCTATGAAATTATTTCCATATTTTGCTTAATTATTTGTATGTTATTTTTTGTACATGTATTGCAAGCGCCAAATACTAGTAAATAAAATAAATAAATAATAATAACGACAAATTTTTGAATAATAACGTTATTATCAATGTTTCATTGTATTTATGCAAACGATTACTACTCCTACTACTACTATTGATTTAAGAATAAAAATTATAATACTAATACTGATGATAATACTAATAATGATAATAATAATAATAATAAGACTGATGATAATAATAATAATAATAAATCACCGTTGCCCAGAATCATACGTACCGAACGATAAACATGTCAGGAAAACAAGGATCACGCCTCGTATGAGATCTTTGTCCTTTACATGTGAAACAAAGAAATGGAAAAGGCTTGGTATTAAAAGATGATAGGCTTGAAATTCGAAGAACAAAAATTATATTCATTAATACTAATAAATGGAGCAAAGCTACCTGACTGAACGCTGGCGTACATGTACATACGAATACACAGGCTTCGTGTGATAAGTTGCCATTTCAGGGCAGGTAACTCTACTTCCTTGCAGATAAATCTTGTAAATAGTCTATCATCTTCAAAACCTTAGTCACTGTTAAAAGGCCATTTTCGTAATGTAACTAAATTAATACATCAGTGCCTCGATACAACATAATTGTATCTCATTAGTTAGAATGCGAATTGTATTTCAATAGTCAGAACACGAATTGCACATATTACGTATTATAAGGTAGGGCAATCCATCTTTGTCCTACCTAGCAACAACTAATGTATCCAATATGTATTCTGTCTATTGAGACACAATAATTCGTATTGAGCCGTTTTACAAAGCCGTAGAAATAAATTTGGTTACATTACAAAATGGTCTAATAAAAATATCATAACATTTAAAGGTAATGCAAAGTTTCGGGAAATTTTGAAAATTGGCTTGATAGTAATTCTTTAAAATGTTGATATATTTGGATGCCCCTGTGGATGTATTATGAGTACTAGAACATTTGGCTCCTAACACACTTCTGCTTTCGAGAAATTTAATAATCAAAAATTTACCGGTGCTACCGGTAAATCTCAAAAATAGCGCCAAAGGCCATCTCATGGTAGCTGCGATTATGAAAATATCAGAATATGCAGTTCTGATATATAATTTTCCAACGGGAATAGCAAATCGGTCGATTGTATATTGAATATTGTCAAATCGCATAGGCTTCTAATATGTTCATTTGAACCAAATCCATGACCCCTTACCAAAACTGTGCAATACCTTTAAGATATTCTTAATTACAACAGGCGAGGTGATCTTTTCGATTCGTTGCTGAAATAAAAGTGTCATACATTTATAAGAATATTTAATGCTTGTGACAACAAAAACAGGAAAAATTAGATAGCCAATGTATTAATCCACGATCTCTTAATACCAAGCACATGTATGTTTAGCTACTTCAGATAAAAGTATTATTTGATTTAATTTCCTTTCATTTATTCAGCAATGTACTCATGTTTGCAGGGGTGGTGGAGCATCTTTCACAGTGGAGACACCAACAAAAAGGGCACTATTTCATTGAAAAAAGGAGCTCCTTATAAAGGGCTTCTCAAAGTGAGATTTTTTTTTTGGAGACATGGGTTTATACCCCTATATTCCAATTAATATTTTTTTATCATGGATCATCATTAGAACTGTGTTGTTTCTATCTTTACGTGGTCCAAGATGCTGCTATAGCATCATATTTGCCATTGTGTGTGATGATCTGAATATCATTTTGTATATATTTATCACGTCGCATTACGATCAATGAGATCTTACTACATAGAATAATTTTTTTTTTTTATTTTTTTTAAAGCATATTCTCAAAATAAAGAATGAATAAGACCTTTAACGATACATGAATTATAAATGCTAGCGAGCATAGAGAGTGAGCTAAGCGGAAATTCAAGGGGAAATTCTTTTCTCGCATGCTTTTGGATTAGGGGAACACACGTACGCGAGGTTATGACATATCAATTGTTAGGGGATAGACTAGGGGTGACAAAACATCTTGTCATAGTAACCTTTCAAGAGCAGGGGCACTTGATAGGGCGAAAACGAGCACTATTAGATCTAATAACAGGGGCACAGTTCGTTTTTGTTATACAATTATGGGCATTGTGCCCCATGCCCTGTCTCTTTGTAGTGGTATAGCAATAGGGAACCTGATACTATGATGAAAGAAATATAGAGTAGCTGTTATCACACAAAGCTACTACAATTCTTCCTGAATCAAGATAAGACTCTTAAGATGACTGTAAAATGACAGAACATGTAAGCAACAACGGGAAATGTAGGTAGAACGGGGCAAATATGAAGGGAAAATGGACACTTAAAATATTTGATAAGTGAAACTTATCACATACTTTAAAAGGGTACCTATCACATTTGAAAGGGGCGTTTTTTATAAGAGGAGAGGGCAATATAAAAAGGTGCACTTGTCAAAGTAATCGGGGCACTAATTAGAAGGGTTAGGCACTAATTAGAAATGAAAGGCGAAAAGGTGCAGGAAATTGGAGACCCTTAAGCACATTTACATAATTTACATAAACATGAAAAATGTTACACATCCAGAAAGTTTTGTATTGTCTTCAGTAACTTCTTCTCTTTATTTGGTAACAAAATTGTGGGCATGATGTAACTGATTAATAAGATAACAGTGATTAATGACGTCAGCACCAAAGGTCTCTCATTACCTACATGTGCAGGAAATAAGGGACAGTTACAAATCAAGACATTTTAAATGCAGTTTGAATGAAAATGGGATTGTTATGGTTAGTTAAAACATTTTTTGAAAGAGATATATGCAGCCAATGAACTTACTGTAATTTTGAAACAATTTTAAAACAATGTGGCCCAAAATATTTCTGTACATGGACAATTAACCAACCATCGGGTCATTGACTGTCCTCGGCATACTCGACATTCACATCAAACGACCCCCGTCTCTCTCTCTTCAAACATCTCTCTTTTTTTCTTTTAACCTTCCTTTTTCTCACTTCTAGCATGTATTTGTATGATGATTAATGTTGTCTCGCCGAAATCTGACTCTCTTAATTTTCATTAATGTAATACATGAATTTAGAAAAAATATGTTTATTTAATTATGATCATTTCATTCCCTGCTCTCTCTCTCTCTCTCTCTCTACCTTTCCCTCTTTGTACCTCCCCTTTTCTCCCATTCTCTCTCTCTCTCTCTCTCTACTCCATTCACTTTATCACTCTCACTTTCATGAGCCATATGCCTTCACCTGCTCTTGTATATCTTCTGCTAGTACATCCTTTCACGTAATGTACATAAATGAACGCAATATAATTCTGCTGTATTGTCATTATGTTACAGATTTATTTACTATGTTTCGTATTAAATACTATTGTACATGTATATAATTTACATCACTGTACCTTTGTAAATTGACCCTTTCAGCCTTCTGCTGCTGGTCGATCATTATATACCAATAAATAAATAATAATAATAATAATATTTTTTTTTGGACCTGGTGTCCCCCATTACCTGCACACATTTCTGATCCGACACCATTCATAATGTGCTGTGCAACACCCATTCATAGCATACAATGGCCATAAGTTTTCTGTTATGGTTGGCACACTTCATAAACCTCATTTTAAAACTACTTTTTAAGGGCCACCCCTAAATATCTGCATACACCACAACATTCAGTGAAAATTGTGTTTTTATATCAGAGCAAAATTGGTTACCTTGGTCAATTTTGCCAATTTTCTCGGAGAAAGAGCACATTGTAGTCTTCGAAATGAATTGGATATATGCAGTAGTGTTGTTAAAGGCCACAAATGGCGCTATAGCAATACTGGAGCCAACACGGACAGACAGTGATGGGTTCAAGCCTGGTGGTCTCCAATTCCCTGCGGTCTCCAATTCCCTGCACCTACCCTAAGTTAATCTTCATCATGAAAGCAATTCCAAAGTCATATTGGTTATGACTTTTCATTTAGGAGCTACCAAAGTTGAGTAAACTTTATATTGATACGCCTTGTATATGCAAATGTATGTAATTAAATAAATATAGGCGAGGACTTACCATTTTGACCGATAGAAAACAAATCCGAATTATTCGATAAAAATTATCCAGTCTAACAAAGGTTGATTGATTGTATTTTTCTTCTTACGATGTTGACTTCCTTGCTGTGTTGTCTCTATAACTCAAATACGTCACTTGTTAATCCAGCTGCATAATAGTTTCTGTCAAGTTTTTCTTGAAATGTTGTCTTTATTCCCGAACCCCTCAAAAGGAAGTAAAAACGATCCAGTAATACAAATAGTCTGTTTATTTATTTTTCGAAATGACATTTATGTTAGACAGCGAAATGAGAAACAATGAACACGTCTACTGAAACACTTGGATATTAAGTCCAACTTTCACTGGTTAATATCCACTATGCGGATGTCGCAGCTAACAGGCACCCTTATCATGAAGGTCTGCGTAGCGAGACACGCCCATCACTTAGTAACCAATCAACACAAGGAACACTTGACACATTCCCCCGTGCCCACGCCGACCGCTTTGACAAACAAGTGTTTAGCGAACCATGATATCAGTGTTTTCATTTTTTTCTCGCAAAACTGGAGGTTTTAGTTGATATTATATACCTCTCTTTAGAAATCTAGCCATCTGATTGGTCGAAATTTGAGTCGTGATTTTAGCCATTCCCGTAAAGAAACGAACAATGTCAGTAACGGTCAAAAGTTCATGAGTGAGATTCCCTAAAGATTCCGGGTTTTGATGAGATCCCCATTGGTTTACGTGTTAAATTTTCTCAAAGCAGTCGATATATCTATAGTATGGTGCAACAAAAGACGTAATACGTTATAGCCTCGGCTTTGCTGCAGACAACCATAAATGGAACGTAAGAGGAATTTTGAGAAATGTAAGGAAATTTCATTAAACCAATGAAATCTGAAGTTCTATTTCAGAACATTATATTTTGACGAGTGGAGACAAGCTTGACATAATAAAAAGGTTGCTTTGGCTGCAGAAAGATGAATCACAAATAACTAACCTGCCGTTGTGAAACTAAGATTCGATGTCACACTTGTAAGAGTTAGGGCACAAAGCTAAATACTGTGATTATGAGGGGAAACACTAGGAATTAGGCAAGGAAGACATAGCCGGAAATTCCGTGCAGTTTTCTTCAGAATCTGTTCAACATTATCACGATGCATCCGATGAAACAAAACAATCAACTAAATCAAATCTAAATCTGTCTGGAAAGAGTCAATACACCCTGAGATGAACATCCTGTTTCTTTAAAGTAGACACACGAAGAATCAAAAGTGTTTTGAATTGATGCAAAACTCATATCATTGCGAAGGGGAAGCCTTACTGATCAAATACAACAACTCTCCTCTTCAAAATATGTATGGGGCCCGCAGTAATCAACTCTCAAAAATGTTAGTTTTGAGATCCGGATTTTCTGCCTTCAGCGGTCCTTTGTAGAGCGTCAACATTTGTGACGTCACACACGGGACACTGCTGGCTAGCTGCAGACTAATACACGCGCGACTCCGGTACCGAGCTGTTTGTCCAGTGTGTGACGTCACTATTCAGAGCTCGCTAACCGATAATCGATAATGAATTAGTGATACATAATTATCTGTCGGGGTACGCTTGGTGGATTTCATTCTCTTCGTACTAGGCAAGCAGACAACCAAGACGAGAAGCTATATCACCACAAACACATTTATTGGCAATGATAATCCCTACCGAAATATCATTCCAGGAATCAGGATATTAATATATTGAGCCTTAGCAACAATAAGGAAAAACATCGTTCACACATGCGCAATAAGAAATGTGACATCAGTGGCATAAATGATTTTAGCCAATGAATGTAAAGGTGTTGAATTATACCAAGTCTGTGTTAGTGGATGCTCATTATAGAGATACCAATAAAATAAATGGGCGTAGCTTCATCCGTTTTAATGTGACTCACTGGTAATCTGCATTCCGTTTGCGTTTCAGTTTACATTATAGGCCTGTGGTGTTTGACAGATCATCTAGACAGTAAAACTGTTTAAATAGTTTACAGCTAAAAAATTGCAAATATGCATTTATGGGAATGCCATAAACAGACAAGAGTGAGATACGTTTATTCCATCCCCATTTGCATGTAACTTCCTCGCATATTCGAATTAAAGAAATTGAGTGTAGGGAAAGTGGAGCAGCATGGAGAAGAGAGAAATGGGCGGCTTTGGAAAAAATATTCGTAATAAATAAACATATTGCTTGTTATTGGTTTATTTTCAGTTAAAGCCCCACTGTACTACTTGTATCTACTTGCTCCCTCTATATAGAAAACAATGCCCAATCGGTGACCATTGGTCCCTCATGATTCTCTTTTTCTTATTTTAAGCTATGGTCACAACTCAGAGCGGCGACCGACCGATTAGTAGCCTGTTCGGTCGCCGCTGAAATTTAGGCGTCTCCCAACGATTTTTGGAAAAGTCGAGCAGGCTGTAGAGCCCCAGCGATGCATGGGCGGTGCCATGTCGATTTCCAGTCGGTCGCCGGTCAATTTAAGGTCAAAATTGGGCAAAATATGGGAGTTTCTCTGGGCGGCGTCCCGGCAGTGGCCAACTGATGACCCACTGCTTCCCAAGCGGTCTCCCACCGGCCACCGGCTGATTTTAGAGAAATTGCCCGGCGGCCGGCCGGTGACCGGCGGGGCACCAAAATACGCTCGGTGCCCGGGCGTTCGCAGCCCGGGCACCGACCTAATCGAGCGTTCGCCGTCGAGCGATTTAGGTCAAGAATCGAATCCGCTAGGTCAAAGGCAGCCGACTGATTTTTGACTCACCGCCCAGTGACCGACTGATCTCCCAGCGGCGACCGGGCAGTGACCGGGTGTAGACTGCTCGGCAGCCTTTGACCTAGCGGTTTCGATTTTTGACCAAAATCGCTCGACGGCGAACGCTCGATTAGGTCGGTGACCGGGCGGCAACCGTCTGGCCACCGAGCGTACTTTGGGCGACGAGTGAGCAGGCCGAATTCTAACTCCGCGATAAAACTTTAGCAGCGAACGAGCGATGCCCTAAATACAAGCGGTGCCCGGCCGAAATTGGCTCAAAACTTGCCGCCCGGCCGCCGAGCAAGCTACTTTAAGGTGTTGTGACCATAGCTCAAATTGAGAGCTGAGGTGATCAGATAGCCACCTGTCAGTGACCTCCATGGGTAGTTTAATCCCTCCTAGCCAAACTAGTACAGACAGCTTTTAAGAATCCCCAGTCACTAGCCTAAAAAAAAATGATATTTGATAATTTTCTTATTTGTATTGTCCAATTTACTAACTTCAATAGTAGGAAACTTGTACCATAATACAAGAAATAAGTATAATGTTTTTTTGCATAACTAATTTTGTCGAATGTACACAAAGAGAGAGGTTTGCTGTGCCCCCCCCCGAATAATACATACACACATAAATACACGCATATGTTTACATATAGAGAGTGACACAACACAAGTCACTTTTAACCTTTAACCGAGCCTCATCATGGATGATTTCCAGTGAGATGCGGCCGGAAGGAAAAAGAGCAACGCCTTATCCACTATCTCGGCTGTCTCAAACCTCTCGGGATGAACGTATCATGCCACTAATTTGCCATTTTTTTACTTTGATTTCTTTTTGGGGCGGGGGGGGGGGGGGTGGGGTCTCTTCCTCCTTTTCATTCTTTCTGTTCCGTTTTCCTTCCTTTCTCATCTTAAGTTTTCGTTTCCATTCTCCCTTTCTCTCTCTCTTGCTCATTTTATTCCGTTTTCATTTTCGTTTTCCCCTCCTTATCCTCTTTATTTTCTGAACTGTGTACACTTAGCAATATTTATTGTTGCGCCCCTCTTTTTGAAGAAATGAAGTTATACGGCTGGATTTTAGTGCATTTTATCGTAGTGCGTAGTGGGTTCTCTTACTCTTCTTTTTGTTGTACGTTAACATTGCATATTGGCCTCGAATGGCGGAAATTGTTTTTGAATAATTGACCCACATCACTCTGCCTACACTATTATTTTCTTGCGCTTTCTCAACATTGCATTCATCAGTTCATGATCACCTACTTATCCTAATCATAGTAGAATTAAATTCGGGTTTCAACATTTATACTAGTAGAGAGGTTCATGCCATGGCTCATTAAATGGATACTGATGATATTGTCGGCATTATATGCCAAAAGGGCCTTAACCCGATTTTAGGGGTTATTGAGTTATTAACATCGCCTTGTAGATTTCATCATTCTCTTTAAAATGATGTGCTTCACTTGTTGAAATTCGATTTAATTTATGAAGATAATTATGAATTTCAAAAGGCCCTTAACGCGTATCTCATCCTTTTCCTTATCTTTTTCCTTACGCCAAAAGGGCCTAAACCTACAAGGCAATTTTTTTTTTTTTTTAAATGACAGGTTATTTCGTAATTTCCATTTAATTCAATAAATATCAGTAGAAACACCATTAAAAACATGATTAGTGTACAATAGGCACAATGTACTTAGAATAATCACTGAAAGTATATGTCATGAATTTAGATCATGAATTCTGAGACAGATTTAAGTTAGATGTGGATGCATGAAATGCAACTGACTCATGAAATTACGCAGATGTCAACGGATGGGACTGTAATGAAAATAAACAACGAAAAAGGTGTCCTAAATGTACGATCTCTAAAAAATAACTTCACCGAAAGCTGCATTATATTAATACAAATATTCAGACATCAAAAATACCTTTTCTAAAATTGTAATTAATCAGTTTGATCAGTTTTCGTGTTCCAGTAGCCGTAGCAGGGGCTTTCAGGCAAACCAAAGGTGTTACGAAACAAGAAAATGTAGTATGCCAGAAGGGCACTAACTACGCGCGCGTACAATAACCGCATGTTAAGGCCCTTTTGGCAGAACGCCGCTTGGGTTACGCGGGAGGTTACGGCCCTTTTGGCATAATGCCGCGTAGGTTACGGCCCTTCTGGCATAAATACGCCACTCTCAAGCCATATGCCAAAAAGCCCCTAACATGTTTTTTGCACATAGCATGAAAATTTCTGTATATTTTAAAACAAATTAAACACATTTCATGTAAAACTTAATAACTTAACAAATTTATCGA
This sequence comes from Strongylocentrotus droebachiensis, assembly GCA_035222895.1. NCBI lineage: Eukaryota > Metazoa > Echinodermata > Echinoidea > Camarodonta > Strongylocentrotidae > Strongylocentrotus > Strongylocentrotus droebachiensis. The sequence continues at coordinate 56,710 of JAVYIG010008825.1, read as the reverse complement.
AATTGACTTCAGAAACAAACAAAACGACCACAAACTTTTGATTATTAGAGAGGCCAAAACTTCAAACGCGATTATCTCGGAATGGCCAAAAGCAGTTAAGGCCCTTTTGGCATATAAAGGCCGGCGATATGTGTATGTCGTGCACGATTAATTGCACTTTTGGTCGCCATGATGTTCATTCTTCCTAGGACAACTAACCCCTAGGACAACTACCCCCAGACAACTACACCCTAGGACAACTACCCCCAGACAATTACCCCCAGACAACTACCTCCTAGGATAGTTGTCCGGGGGTAGTTGTCTGGGGATACTTGTCTGGGGGTAGTTGTCCGGGTGGCAGTTATCCGGAGGAATTTGTCCGAGGGGGTAGTTGTCCAGGGGATAGTTGTCCTTGGGGATAGTTGCCCTAGGGGGTAGTTGTCCTAGGGGGTAGTTGTCCTAGGGGGTAGTTGTCCTAGGGGGAAGTTGACTGAGGTGGTTACCCGGGGTTGGATGTCCAGGGGGTAGGTGTCCTAGAACCATAGCGGGTGTAGACGGGTTGTTGTCTAGTGGATAAAGTCACCGGACTGTAGATAACAAGGTACGAGGTTCAAATCCCAGTCCGGCACTAACGTCCTTTGGCATGGCGTTAATCCACATTTGCCACTCTCCACCTAGTCCAGAATGTGCCCGGTCCTTTATAATTCCCTACACACTTGATTCAAGCCGTCGAAGATGGCGTTATCAACAAACTCATAATTATGCTGCGCAGCCCGCGTCTTATTTTTTCGTACCACAGCGAGGCCAGATTCCAGTATGAACTCATTTTCATACATAACAAGCTATCAGAGCTTGCAAAGAGGTCACAAACAATTCCTCTTTGATTATTTATTGCTTTGCCTCACTATTTATAAAGGCAAAAAAACTAAATAAACTGAGATTTGAACCCTCACGGCAATTCCATAGTAATTCTATTACGAACACGCTGTCCTTACCGATTGAGCTGACGATGAGTTGATGACAGGTTGATTTTTATAATTACTATCACCCTATTAACCGCCCTACCGGATTCAAAGTGCGCATGCGCTGGTTTCCTTTGCGAATGCGCATGCGCAGGTTTACCTCGCGAGCTCAATCTGGCCTCGCCGTGGTACGAAAAAATAAGACGCGCGCAGCCCGCGCATATATTTTTTACACAACTGTTTAGCCATTTTCACAACAGAATTCCTAGAAGTGCTCTGGTGAAAAAGTCTAAATCGTTCATGTGCAAGCACGTTCACCTACACCCAGGGTAGGGAAGATGATAGAAAAGGGAAAACAAGGATAGTGGAGAGGATATGGAGAAGGAAAAACAAAGAAATACATAACGAAAGAGAAAAGGATAGATATAACGAGAAAAAAAGACATAACGAGTATGTACACATGTACAGCTCCAGCAATCCAAAAATAGTGCTAAGGGTAATGTTAGACTCTGTCTCTAGTCGCACATTATATTTGACTGAACTGGCTAAATAGTTGTGTAAAAAAAAGATATGCGCCACCAGCCCAGCCTGAGGACTTTTTCGCCGGGCGTCCTTTTTTAATGATCACGCCATCATCGGCTGGTAGCAAGTAAGTAGAGGGGGACTGGAGGTAGCGCTGGTGTAGTGGAGATCAAAATTAAATAGGCTAGATTCTGGACTACACTTCACCCAGGTGTAGAGGGCTACCTGATATGTTTGAGCGCTAGCCTACTTTGGCTGCTCGGTTATAACCAAGGTAGTAGTGCCATTAGCGTCACTGTGTGAGGAATATTATGAGCGCTGTATAAGTGGTCATTGTTATTGTTATTATATAACGGAATTAAAGTCATATCATAATCTTATAAAGGAATTTGATTGATAAATGGTTGAGGGTTCGAGCTTGACAGGAAATTGAAGATGAATTTGAGTTCTGGTCATGCGATTACATTGTGAAAGAAACTGCCTTGAAGAAATTGGATAAGGTTGATTAAGTAGCGCCTAGGAATTAGTGTACACTGTGATGTTCTAAGGTTCTAGGTACATCCTACCATGGATCAATAAATTCCTTTATAAGGTACAGTTTGGTATAAACAACCCAGCCATATATTTTTAAGAATATGTGGAATCGATTTCATTTAGACACTAAGTTGGAATTGATGATTCACTGCAATATTTGGCTGACATTTAGTATAAGCTTTGGTTGCTTTAAGCTTCTTCAACAAAATACGACATTCCTGTAAAACTAAATTGAAGTTGTTGAAGTTTGAACTTTTTATTTATTCCACATTTTACATCGAAAAACAGTTTAAATTCTTTTTTCTTTTTTTGATATACAAGCGTATAGATTTCACACCCACAAAAAAAAATAAAGATTCAAATTAAGTATAATGTACGGAAAATAAGTACGAAGTTTCGAAATGACGGCAAGGTAAAAAAAAAAAAAGTAAAATGTGGGGAGCCTAAATAAAAAGCATAGCTTGTATGTGAATAGGCTCCCGTACTGAGTAACACAATATAGCAGGTCTGAATTTAAAAGGTAATATATTTATAAACATATATATACATACATATACATGCATGTAAACTGTGATTACATTTACAAATTTTCGTGATACATATTTTATAGTCACAATTTATTGAGAATTTATTTATCAAGTGGAAAAAGAAAAAAATCCTATCGGTAACTCGAGATTTTAGCTGAAACATTCACTAAGGTTGGGAGTGGAAGAGAAATAAAAAGAAGGACAAAAAAACAGCCAGTATGATAAGGCAATAGATAAGGACTTTTATTCAATTCCCGAACAAGATGCCTTTGCTGGTAATAACAATCGAAAAAGTTAACAGAAAGTGACCATTATCGATGGTCAATTTTCGTTCATAAGGGTCCTAAATGAACAAGAAGTCATAAAAGGGGTCAATAAATAACAGTGGAATCAGCGCAAAATTAGTAAACCTATGGAAACCTTCCCCACCAAAAATTATGATTGAATTCCTTATCTCCAAGGGTATATAGCAATGCCACAGCTGATATGTCTGTTGACTATTTCCCATAGTGCACCACGTGATATCGACTAAACACTACATGGTGTCGCTAGATGGCGCCCCGAAGAGATTCGATCATACACAGTATCTCTTCCGTAGGAGGTGAATCCATCGTATTAAAGGTACTATGTCCCTTTTGCAGCCAACCTCAAATGCTGTAGAACTTTGCAGGAATTATGAATATGTCATGTATGTCCTATCTGTGAAATTTAAACGTTAGCAGTGTCCTCATATTCAAATTATGCAAGGAAACCCGTTTACTTGCTAGACTGCACTGTCAGACACTATTGAGTGACTGACTGGCTTTTTTTCTTCTTTGGTAATAACATACATGAAAAGAGTTGTAAAGGGTACATGAGCATTTGTCTACATCAATAACCCACTTCTTGTGATGGCCAAGATTAAACTGATTGAATCTTTGCGCAGCATAAAACGTATGACCATTCGGTACAATCGTCTGAAAATCAAGACTATTACTTTTGGGCTCTATAGCCCTAAAGTCGATTTGACAACTAATGGTCGTTATTTTCCCACTTGAAGACATTTTCAAGCCCCACCTTTTTTAGGGAAGTTCTAAATTAGTATTATCTTTCAAATGCAGTTGGAATTTAACTTTTTCATTTTTTTGGCCTGCAAATGGGACATAGTACCTTTAAGAAAATTTATTGATGCGGTATTATGCGAAATCTTGGTTATAGAGTTATCTGCTTCACCTTCAAATTTGCCAACATTCTCGTTGCTTCTGCAAAATGTCGTCATGCAAAGATAATTTTGGATCACTCTCAGATCTTCAACAGCATTTAGTTGATACCTCAAAAGGATGGGAATGTGTGAATAAACCCAAAGAAAGGCACGCATTGCTTGTGAGCGCTATCTAGGTTCCTTCCTCTACCCGGGCATAGTCTCTAGCGTCCCATCAAGGTCACCCAACTCTTCGTTTTCCGTAATCACTAATGCGTGACCGCCCAGACGCCATTTTGTCTGTTTCGGGGACATTTTTTAGGCTTTTCTTTCTGCCGTCCCACATCTAATTTGCTAGATGCTACAGTGACCATAGGCGCCGGAACTGGGGGGGGGGGGGGGGGGGGCAGTTACCCCCCCCCCCCCACCAAAAAAGTGGGGGGGGGGGCCTCAGGCTGCCCCTGGTTGCTAATCTGTCCGTAGTTAAATATTAAAACATCTGAGCTTCCGGGGGCTCTGCCCCCTGGACCACACCAATGGCCTTAAAGAGGGCCCCTGGATGCTCATCTAACCGTAATTGAATACCTAAAACCCCCGAGCCTCCGGGGGCTCTGCCCCCTGGACCCCACCGAGGGCCCTAAGGCAGGCCCCTGGATGCTCATCTGACCGTAATTAAATACCTAAAACCTCTGAGCTTCCGGGGGCTCTGCCTCCTGGACCCCACCAAAGGCCCTAAGGCGGCCCATGGATGCTCGTCTGCCGTAGTTAAATATTAAAACCTCGGAGCTTCCGGGGGCTCTGCCCCCTGTACCACATTAATGGCTTTAGAGAGGGCCCCTGGATGCTCATCTAACCGTAATTAAATACCTAAAACCCCTGAGCTTCCGGGGGCTCTGCTTCCTGGACTCTCCGCCAATTAGTGACCTGCCAGTGTCACAAATAAGGTATCTAAATATGCCTATCTGACCGTAATTTAATGCCTAAAAACCCTGAGCTTCCGGGGGCTCGGCCCCTTGACCCCACCAAAGGCCCTAAGGCGGCCCCTGGATGCTCGTCTGCCGTAGTTAAATATTAAAACCTCGGAGCTTCCGGGGGCTCTGCCCCCTGTACCACATTAATGGCTTTAGAGAGGGCCCCTGGATGCTCATCTAACCGTAATTAAATACCTAAAACCCCTGAGCTTCCGGGGGCTCTGTTCCCTGGACCCAACACCAATTTGTGTCCTGCCAGTGTCACAAATAAGGTATCTAAATATGCCTATCTGACCGTAATTTAATGCCTAAAAACCCTGAGCTTCCGGGGGCTCGGCCCCTTGACCCCCTGTCGGGGCTCAGGCCCTGGACCCCATGCCTATTTACGCTCTACCTGATCGTTAATACTCCACTTTGAAAAACCGCCCGCGGGGCCTGCATGTAACGTGTAAGAGTGGTGGTAAATGCAGATTTTTCTTCTGCCCCCCCCTTTCCAAACGTTTTTGCTCATTACGTCACTGCCCCTGGAATGTTTGCCCCCCCCCCCAATCCCAAACTGCTTCCGGCGCGCCTGACCTTGGTTATAACCGAGCAGCCAAAGTAAGCTAGCGCTCAAACATATCAGGTAGCCATCTACACCGGTGTGGAGAGTGGTAAATCTGGATTAACGTCTCGCCAAAGGACTTTAGTGCCGGACTGGGATTTAGTTATCTACACTCGACAACAACACGTCTACACCCGCTATGGTTCCAGGACACCTACTCCCTGGACATCCACCCCAGTCAAGTACCCCCTAGGACAACTACCCCATAGGGCAACTACCCCCTAGGACAACAACCCCCGGACAACTACCCCGGACAACTACCTCCAGCACAACTACCCCCGGATAACTACCACCCGGACAACTACCCCAGACAAGTACCCCCTATGACATCCATCCTCTAGGACAACTACCCCCGGACAACTATACTAGGGGGCAGTTGTCTGGGGGGTAGTTGTCCGGGGGTAGTTGTCTGGGGGTTGTTGTCCGGGGGTAGTTTTCCTAGGTGGTAGTTGTCATAGGGTGTATTTGTCTGGGGGTAGTTGTCCTAGGGGGTAGTTGTCCTAGGAAGAATGAACACCATGCCGACCAAAAGTGCAATGAATCGTACACGACATACACAATATAATCAGTACGCATTTAATGAGCCATGGCATGACCTCTTTATCAGTATAAATTTTGAAACCCAAATTTAATTATATTTTTATTAGGATATGTAGGTGATCATGAACTGATGAATGCAATAATGAGAAAGCGCAAGAAAATAATAGTGTAGGCAAAGTGATGTGGGTCAATTATTCAGAAACAATTTCCACCATTCGAGGCCAATATGCATTGTTAACATGCAACAACAAGAAGCGTAAGAGAACGCACTTCGCACTACGTTAAAATGCACTAAAATCCAGCCGTATAACATCAGGGGGTGTTTCACAAAGATCCTAGTGGAATGATACGTTCATCCTTAGAGGTTTGAGACAGCCGAGATAGTGGATAAGGCGTTGCTCTCTTTCCTTCCTGGTCGAATCTGACTGGAAATCATCCATGATGAGGCTCACTTACAAGTCACTCGTGTTGTGTCACCCTCATATGTATTTATGTGTGTATGTATTATTCGGGGGGGGGGGGGGCATAACACACATCTCTTTTTGTCAATATTCGGCGAAATTAGTTATGCAAAAAAACATTATACTTATTTATTGTATCATTGTACAAGTTTCTTAATATTGAAGTTAGTAAATTGGACAAGACAAATAGAAAATAACCAAATATCATTTGTTTAGGGCTAGTGTCTGGTGATTCTAAACTCAAAATAAACCACTTGACAAACAGTATGTTTATTTATTACGATTTTTTTCTTCTCCAAAGCCATCATTTCTTTCTTCTCCATGCTGCTCCACTTTCCCTACTCTCAATTTCTTTAATTCCAATATGCGAGGAAGTGACATGGAAACCCTGCTGGAAAGAACACACCCATTCACACTCATTCACAGTGTGAAATCACAGTTCACACTGTGAACACAGTGTGATTCACACTGTGAATGAGTGTGAATGAGTGTGTTCTTTCCTTTTCCGGTTATCCACACTGTGAACCACAGTGTGAAACGAATCGAGCACAATGTGAAAACGCCCCAATTTAACAGTGTGGAGCACACTGTGAATGAGTGTGAATGAGTGTGTTCTTTCCTTTTCCGGTTATCCACACTGTGAACCACAGTGTGAAACGAATTGACCACAATGTGAAAACGCCCCAATTTAACATTGTGGAGCACACTGTGAAACACAGTGTGATTCACACTGTGAATGAGTGTGTTTTTTCCTTTTCCGGTTATCCACACTGTGAACCACAGTGTGAAACGAATTGACCACAATGTGAAAACGCCCCAATTTAACATTGTGAATCACACTGTGAAACACAGTGTGATTCACACTGTGAATGAGTGTGAATGAGTGTGTTCTTTCCAGCAGGGAATGGGGATGGAATAAACGTATCTCACTCTTGTTTGTTTATGGCATTCCCTTACATGCATAATTTTCAATTTGTAGCTCTAAACTATTTAAACAGTTTTACTATCTAAATTGATCTGTCGAACACCATAGGCCTATAATTTAAACTGAAACGTAAACGGAATGCAGATCACCAGTGAGTCGCTCAACAAACTGATGAAGCTACGCCCATTTATTTTATTGGTATCTCTATAATGAGGGTCCACTAACACAGACTTGGTATAATTCGACACCCGTTCATTAATTGGCTAATATCATAATGCCACTGATGTCATGCTTCATATTGCGCATGTGTAAAATGGTGTTGCTGATCGTTGCTAAGGCTCAATATATTAATATCCTTATTCCTGGAATGATATTTCGGTAGGGATTATCATTGCCAATAAATGTGTTTGTGATGATGTAGCTTCTCGTCTTGGTTGTCTGCATGCCTAGTACGAGAGAAAATGAAATCCATACTTATTCATTATCGATTTCAATATATTTAGCCAGGGTGGCCTTCTTAGAAATTAGCTGGTCTTCCGAGGACGCCCTGGAAAACACGCTAACAACGTTTGAGATGTACATACATGAACAAAGTACTCATAAAAGTTTAGAAGCATAAACATACAATTAAATTTGATATACAGTATAGACGAACATAAATTTAAAACAATAATACAATTTACAAGAGATGTGTGGGTCATGCCTGTTAATAACTCACTGCTAGAGAACAATATTAATCGCATACAAAACAGTTTTGTGAATAAAAAGTATTTTACAAACTCTGGGATTTCAAAATAAGACGTTTTAATTTCCCTATGGTGTTAAAATGATTAATTTTTGTACATAAAAGCACATTTGAAATACGTCACACGATCGTTGATGGGAGCCATTTCACGTTATAACATTTTTCATTTGAGGGCGTATAAAAATTACATGATAGGACTATTCTAGCCGCCCTTTTTGCAAGATTGATGATGCGTCCAGTGTTCAAATAAAAACACAGCCTCCAACTTCAATAATAATATTTGGGGCTTCGATTTGACAAATCACAGAGAACATTATTCATCAACCCAAGGTCTGACCCTTCGTAACCAAATTATCAATAAAGAAGCGGTCCTAGAATGGACCCTTGTGGCACTCCTAAAGAAACAGAATGTTCATCTCAGGGTGTTTTTACTCTTTCCTGACAGATTTAGATTTGATTTAGTTAATAGTTTTGTTACATGAGATTCATTGGAAGCATCGTGATAATGTAGAACAGATTCTGAAAAAAACTGCACGGAATTTCCGGCTATGTCTTCCTTGCCTAATTCCTAGTGTTTTCCTCTCATAATCACAGTATTTAGCTGTGTGCCCTAACTCTTACAAGTGTGACATCGAATCTTAGTTTCAAAGTTTAGTTATTTGTGTTTCATCTCTCTACAGTTAAAGCAGCATGTGTATCATATGTCAGGCTCGTGTACCATGCAGTGTTTCCCCTCGTCAAAATAAAATGTTCTGAAATAGATTTCATTGGTTTGATGGAATTTCCTTACATTTCTCAAAATTCCTTTTACGTTCGATTTAAAATCTACCAATGATTCTAACCTTATCCTTTTCTTGTGTAAAGATTGGTTAAAAAATCATGGAAAATCTGAGACACTGTTTGTTAATCTTAGCTGGAAAGATTACTGAATATTACAATCATTTGGGAATCGCAGACAAAAAGCACTGTATGGTGTCCGCGCTCGCACAAAGAAAACGGGAATGGCTAATTTCGACCAATCAGATGGCCATGCAAGTAGCCACGGGGGGGGGGGGGGGGGGGCACGTGCCCCCCAAAATTTCCAAGATCGGTTGAACTTGTTTAGACCACCCCCCAGGACGTCGATCGATTACATGTATGTGCCCCCCAAAAAAAAACACATCAAACTCTGGCTACGTGCCTGCAGATGGCTAGAGGTATATAATATCAACTAAAACCTCCAGTTTTGCGAGAAAAAATGAAAACACTGATATCATGGTTCGCTAAACACTCGTTTGTCAACGCGGTCGGCGTGGGCACTTGGGAATGTGTCAAGTGTTCCTCGCGTTGATTGGTTACGCTACGCAGACCTTCCTGAGTTAGCGGCGACATCCGCATATTGGATATTAACCAGTGAAAGTTAATTTCAGAGTGTTTCAGTAGACGTGTGCATCGTTTCTGTTTCGCTGTCTAAACAGAATCAGGCAATTTGTATTGTGAACATTAATGGCATTTCGAAAAATTAATAAACAGACTATTTGCAATACTGGATCGTTTTACTTCCTTTTGAGGGGTTCGGGAATAAAGACAACATTGCAAGAAAAACTTTGCAGAAACTATTATGCAGCTGGATGAACAAGTGTGGTGTTTGAGTTATAGAGACATCACAGCAAGGATGACAACATCGTAAGAAGAAAATACAATCAATCAACCTTTGTTTGAGTGGATTATTTTCATCGAATAATTCGGATTTCTTTTTCCATCGTTCAAAATGGTAAGTCCTCGCCTATGTTTACTAAATTACATAAATTTGCATATACAAGGCGTATCAATATAAAGTTTACCCAACTTTGGTAGCTCCTAATTGAAAAGTCATAACCAATATGACTCTGGAATTGCTTTCATAATGAAGATTAACTTATGTTTTTTCCAATGTTATATATCATTTCCGGCAGTTTATTTGAACTAGTAACAATTCTTATTACCAATTTGAATTTGTATTATTTTTTACAGTACTAAAAAAATAGTTCATACAGTATATGTCATTAGATGTACTATTGTCATTTTTTAAATCACAAATGATATGTTTATTTGATGTATTTACATTGTTTCGCACGGCCCCAATGGAAATCAATCTTGTAGCTGTTTGGGCTTTTTTTTTTTAATTTTTTTTTTTTTAGCCCTGTGTAAATAAAGATATCATTTCAATTCAATTCAATTCAATGATACCCTTTTCAAAATATTTCTGCCACGGGCGAATGAGTACCAGGGTCTTTAAAAAGTGTTGTCAAAATCGACTTGGTCCAAGTTTGGGCTTTAGGGACCAATGTAGGTCAGGCCATATGCATGTGCTTCTTTTGTCATAAATCCTTTTAAAAGTTAAATTGTGCCTCATGCTTCAGTGCTTCATTGTGTTAAATGATGCAATGTATAACAAGGCTTCACAGAACCTTGTTTCAACCGACAGGATAACCTTTAATTATTTTAAACAGCCTACTAACCTATTGTCTCATGATATCTAAGTTCTCTCTGCTCACTTGTCCACTGCAACATTGCACACGCGTATGGAGCATCATTTATGATGATAAATATCGAAGAAATTATCAACAGACTTAAAAAAAACAATAAAAAAACGTCCCTGATAAACTTATCCATCCTGTATCACTCAATGAGAAGGTAACCTTAAACAAGGGATGCGAATGAAGGCAAGAATTTAAACATCATAACGAAGAGAATTTCATAGATTTTGCTTGTAATAAGCATTTCCTCGAGTTTGAGTTAATGTTAACTCTTTTTTTGGAACTGCCTAAGATTTTGATGGAGGAGTAATTGTTTTGGATTGAGATAACACACACGTAATGGCTTTTGACCCACATTCATTGCTTCAGCACAAACTTGGTACAAGAGGATTTTGACATCACCTTTTGAAAAGCCTGCTGTTTAGTCATCCTTAGCAGCACAATTATGAAAAATGGAATCATGATACAGGCAATTAGTTCTTCTTTACAATGTATTATGATTCAAGGGTACACAGGTTATAACTCCTTAACTAGAAGCTGCCAAAGTTGGGTAAACTTTTTTTTGGATACGCACTGCATATATACATACATACATATATATAATTTGTCTCTATGTGTGTGTTTATGTGGGTGTGTGCGTGCGCGCGCGTGTGTGTATGTTTATATACAGTTAAAAACTAAATTATTCATACCCTTACTAAGTTTTGTAATTGTTTTAAGTACGTTAGAGATTGATTTGTCCCGATTAATATTTCTTGACAATGTGACATATACTGTAGGGTCTATTCAAGCTTACATCTGAAAGTATTCAACAAAGACCCTAATTCAGCCAGACCACTTTCATTCTTCAGTTATTGAAATTGAAATTGATCGTTATTTCATTCGTCATAAAAACATCATAAAAACATTTAAAATACAAAACATAGTGTACAAATAGTGTACAAGTTAAAGAAAAACCTTTACAATAGAATACAACAACAACAAAAATGTCGTATGCATGTGGAGTCAGCTAGGAAAGCCAAAGGCTTTATTGGTGCTGCCACCTTAAAAAAAAAAACAGTATAATATTGTTGTTTAAAAAGGTGATAAAATACATTAATACCTAAATAGAGGGGACAAAACAATAACAAAAACAAAACAAAACCTGACCGTGTACAAAATCAATCTTTTTTTTATATTGTTGGAGTAATAATGATTTATATCTCCTTTTAAGTTACGAAACAAAAAGAAAGAAGAAAAAAAAAATCACATTTACAAAGGGTATGAATAATTTAGTTGTTAACTGTTCATATAATATATATAAACGTATCCCATTTAAGATGCACTGTATGTCAACGTAAATATAAAATAAAATAACGCTTGGGAATTACCTCTATATGACATATCCAAAAGTAATTTAACTTTCTAAATGAAAAAACGCAGCGATCAATAGCCCATACGGTATCTTCTAGCGATCGCAAACACGACGGCGCATTGTTTTTACATTTATAGTTGCGATATGTCACGATTCCACATGACGAATAGAAAAATACCAAGCTTAATGCTTAAGAATACATGGTGATCCCCCTACCCAATTTTTGAAGTACCTGAAAATTGCCCTTTTTTCTGAAGACAAGCGCCCTTTTTTATTTACGAAAATGCCCTTTTAAAGTCTAAAATTATCTTTTCTAATTTAAATAAAGCGCCCCTTTTCACCTTTAATTTCTGATGAGTGCCTAATCCTTCTAATAAGTGCCCCTTTCACTTTGACAAATGCACCTTCTTATATTGCCCTCTCCTCTTATTAAACTGCCCCTTCCAAATGTGATAGGTACACCTTTTAAAGTAAGATAAGTTTCCTTTGTCAAATGTTTTAAGTGTCCATTTTCCCTTCATATTTGCCCCATTCTACCTACATTTCCCGCTGTCGCTTACATGTTGTCATTTTACAGCCATCTTAAGAGTCATATCTTTATTCAAGAATAATTGGAGTAGCTTTGTGTAGTAACAGCTACTCCATATTTCTATCATCATGTCTTGATTTGCAGAAGAATCGGAGTAGCTTTGTGTGGTAACAACTACTCTATATTTCTATCATCATAGTAACAGGTTCCCTATTGCTATACCATTACAAATAGACGGGGCATGGGGGCACAATGCCCATAATTGTATAAGAACGAACTGTGCCTCTGTTATTTAATCTGATAGTGCTCGTTTTCACCACTATCACGTGAAGAGGGAAACGATACAAGATGATCCTTGATTAAATATCAATTGGAATGTAGGGGTATAAACCCATGTCTAAAAATTATATTTTTTCACTTTGAGAAGCCCATTTTAGGAGCCCCTTTTTCAATGAAAAAGAGCCCTTTTCGTTGGTGTCCCACTTTGAAAGATGATCCCGCCACCCCTGCAAACATGAGGACATTGCTTAATAAATGAAAGGAAAAATAAATCAAATATTACTTTTATCTGAAGTAGCTAAATATACATGTGCTTGGTATGAGTGGTAGAAATGCGATATCGATTCTTCAAGAAATTGTTTATATTAAGAGATCGTGGATAAATACATTGGCTATTTTATTTTTGCCTTTTTTGTTGTCACACGCATTCAATATTCTTATAAATGTATGACACTTTTATTTCAGCAAGGAGTCGAAAAGATCGCTTTGCCTGTTGTAATTAAGAATATCTTAAAGGTATTGCAAAGTTTTGGTAAGGGGTCATGAATTTGGTTCAAATGAACATATTAGAAGCCTATGCGATTTGACAATATTCAATATACAATCACCCGATTTGCTATTCCCGTTAGGAAAATTATATATCATAACTGCATATTCTGAGATTTTCATAATCGCAGCTACCATGAGATGGCCTTTGGCGCTATTTGATATATTTGAGATTTACCGGGAGCACCGGTAAATTTTTGATTATTCAATTTCTCGAAAGCAGAAGTGTGTTAGGGGCCAAATGTTCTAGTGCTCATAATACATCCACAGGGGCATCCAAATATATCAATAATTTAAAGAATTACTATCAAGCCAATTTAAAAAAAATCCCGAAATTTGCATTACCTTTAAATGTTATGATATTTTTGATAGACCATTTTGTAATATAACCAAATTTATTTCTACGCCTTTGTAAAGTGGCTCAATACGAATTATTGTGTCTCAATAGACAGAATAACTATTGGATACATTAGTTGCTGCTAGGTAGGACAAAGATTATGGCTTGCCCTACCTTATAATACGTAATATATGAAATTCGCGTTTTGACTTTTGAAATACAATTCGCATTCTAACTATTGAATTACAATTATGTGGTATCGAGGCACTGAAGTATTAATTTGGTTACATTACGAAAATGGCCTTTTAGCAATGACTAAGGTTTTGAAGATGATAGACTATTTACAAGATTTATCTGCAAGGAAGTAGAGTTACCTGCCCTGAAATGGCAACTTATCACATGCAGCCTTTGTATTTGTATGTACATGTACGCCAGCTTTCAGTCATGTAGCTTTGCTCCATTTATTAGTATTAATTAATATGATTTTTGATCTTCGAATTTCAAGCCTATCATCTTTTAATACCAAGCCTTTTCCATTTCTTTGTTTCACATGTAAAGGACAAAGATTTCATACGAGGCGCGATCCTTGTTTTCCTGACATGTTTATCGTTCGGTACGTATGATTCTGGTCAACGATGATTTATTATTATTATAATTATCATCAGTATTATTATTATTATTATTCTTCTTAAATTAATAGTAGTAGTAGGAGTAGTAGTCGTTTACATAAATACAATGAAACATTGATAATAACGTTATTATTCAAAAATTTGTCGTTATTATTATTTATTTATTTTATTTACTAGTATTTGGCGCTTGCAATACATGTAAAAAAATAACATACAAATAAGTAAGCAAAATATGGAAATAATTTCATAGACACACTTTTGTTTCTTGAACAATATTTATCAGAAGTGATAATGATAAAATGTATTTGTCGTAAAGATTATGAGGGGCAATGATTTTGGCGTAGCCAGGGGCCAGATATTGAAAGAACATGGCCCACTTAGCTGAAATGAAAATCTACACGTTAATTGATTGAGGATGTGTAGAAGGGGGTCTTGTGTCTTTTTGTAAAAGTCAAGTTTCGCAACGACTCAGCCAGCCGCTGAATAAGCGGGGGGGGGGGGGGGTTCTGTTTGTTTAAAGTGATGCTTGAGATTAAACGAGTTCGTTTTCACTGGCTGCCTGCCGTAGCAACAAACGGAATTGACAAAAGACTTAACATCGTTTCGTTGACGATCAGACATAGACGAAAGACTTCATGCATGGCTGATTGTCAACGAAACGGAGTTAAGTCTTTTGTCAATTCTGCTTGTTGCTACGGCACGCAGCCGGTGAAAACGAACTTTAAAATCAAATTATGGAAATTTTTCCTGATTGAGGTGTCATATGAAAGGGCAGAAACTGAACTTTCTAGAAATGTGATTTTCCATTTGAAACTCAGATACCGTCCGCCAAATTACTTGTTGGTTCCCTCTCTTCAAATTGATTTTAATCACTCATGCGTGAAATATGCATCATATGTGTTGCATCAAATGAAAAGAGGAGGATCTATGCTTTACAAAATATATGTTATTAATTATAATTGTGATTACCATAACCTTTCATGTCTGTACCTTTCCTATTGCACTTTGTATATTTGTATCATGTATTTCATCTTTTGCACAAGCTGCGCCTTGAGCATTTGACTGTCAAGTGGATTTGGCGCCTTATAAATCTCATGGATTATTATTATTAAGTTATGATAAAACATCGATAATTCTCGGTTTCGTTTTTTCTGGGACGCGCTGTATAGGCCTACACAAATTGTTAAATTTTAAGGTAAGGTACTGTACTTTAAAGGTACCAGACATGATTAGCATTTTATGCTTTTTCCTGGTTCCTATTATTCATTCGAGATATTTGTCGAGAACACAAAAACACTAAGAGAACTTTTGTAAATGTTGTAAGTTGACATTTCATTTTCTGAGTAAAACATGTGCCCCCCCCCCCATAGTTCAAGAGCTTCCTCAATGGATGGACACACGCTTTGCCATTGGCTGTAGTTACTGGGTTCTCATCAGTTAATACCACGAAGGATTTATACTCTTTACTCAATTTTAAATTCTCTCCTGGTTTATATCTCGTTCAAAGCCTCTCCCGTTTCTTCGGATGAGAACAAGAAGACGGACACTTGTTGTTCGGACGGATTAGGGCTGAATTACACCTTACCAATGTTCAACGAATGTAGGATGAAACTGCATCCTAATGGCAGCATGGTACAGACCATTCCAAAGCTCATCCCATACACATCTGCGGAAGCTGCTTGTCCAAGAAGGAAGAGTAAACTGGGGATCCCAC
This sequence comes from Strongylocentrotus droebachiensis, assembly GCA_035222895.1. Classification (NCBI taxonomy): domain Eukaryota; kingdom Metazoa; phylum Echinodermata; class Echinoidea; order Camarodonta; family Strongylocentrotidae; genus Strongylocentrotus; species Strongylocentrotus droebachiensis. The sequence continues at coordinate 40,874 of JAVYIG010008825.1, read as the reverse complement.
CCGGACACAGAGTGTGCAGATTTCCTGGTAAGACGTTCTTTGCCTGCTCTAAACATGATACAATATAATCTGTTCTACTTTTCAATTCTTCTGAAAATGTAATCATGTAAATCCTAGCCAAAAGTGTCATAAGATTCGGAATATTATGTTAGAGACCATTTTAAGACATTGTCAACAAAGGTTGACAGCCTATCCTTAGCATTCGGGTTTGATAGCCTGAGGAGCAGCCGTAAGCCCTCCTAAGATGGCTTGACTTCATCCAGTCCATGGCAAACCTTCGTCAAGAAAAGGAAGTAATGTCACTGTACATCACAAAACATGAAAGATTAAACAAAGTTCTATTTTTTGTTTAGTTCTTTGGCAGAAGGTGTTGTTAACCTTATTAATCCCTCGTCAAACAGGTGAATATTGTTACATAATCCATGAGTCAGTGGCGTAATGACGGTAACGTTGAGGGGGGGGGGGCAGGATTAAAAAAAAATCCGCATCACCACCAGGGATTGGGTATCTTTGTCTCAGGTTCTAAACAAATTAGCTCATGCTGCAATCATAATTATAAACCTTTAGGTCAGTCAGGTACCCCATGACTGTTACAAGTCGATCGCCTGTCTGATTATCAAGATATTAATGATTGGAAATCGAAATCAAAGTTTGCGTTTTCCTAACGGTTTTCATAACACGACAGTCTCTTGGGGAAAACGAGTATGGTAAAACCTCTCACTCAAAGATCTTTTACTTTTTTGAGGCACGTCTTGTTCATTTTGAAGCGCAATTTTTTTAGGGCTTCAATATTACACCATATCACAGTCACTGATAACACGTAGGGCCGTGCATCTCAGTTCCCCGCGGAACGTTTTTCCAAGCGCGGGGGGGGGGGGGGGGGGGAGGGGTGGGGTAAAGTATTTAGTAAGCGTGGAGCGTAGCGTAATTTAGCGTGGGGTCCAGGGGCAAAGCCTCGGCGTTGGTCAAGGGGCGGAGCCCCCGGAAGCTCACGGTTTTAGGCATTCAATTACGATCAGATGATCATTCAGGCTCGTACGAATTACAGAGTCGTTATTTGTAGTTTTATTTTACAGGGTACACTGTAAAAGATTTAGCGTTTGTTTACTAACATGTTTTTGTCCCCGAAATCCAAACACATTCATGTTTAGGTATTAATATTAAAACAATTAAAACGCAGGTAAATTAGCGCTTATTGTTAAAACAATCAGATTATCCACTCGGTAGCAAACAGAGTTGTCTCTTACTGTTAGATATTGAATGGTTTATCCGTTGTGAAATTGGTCAAGATTAGTAACCGTTTGAGGATACGCTGCTGCTATTTAATAGTTCACAAGCACTATTTTCAGAAACCAGTGGTTAAATCGTTTAAACACAAGCAAATACAAATGGGTTAACCGTTGTAAAAATTAGAGTGTAGCATTGCCAATTACAAAACAGTTTCCACATATGGCCCTTTTGCTTTCGATTAAATATGTATACAATATGATTAAATATAAAAATGATAGAAATATCAATTTCTAAATTTCTATTCAAGTGGTGTTCCCTACAAAGTTTTAAATTCAATACTAGTTGAAACGGTTAAACCAGAAATCGATAATTATAAAGAATATGTCGGAAGGCATTAAAACCAATGTCAAAATAATTAATTATTTTGTTGGGGTGTGGGCGATTGTCGAGGTGTTTGCGTGTGGTCCTTTTTCCTATTCGGTTCAGGTTTAATTCACTGTACTTTTATACCATGATCGATCTGCCTACCTAATCACGAACTATATAATATATTCCGTCCTCCATCATGATATTAGAACAAGCAACACTTAAATATATTTATTTCATTTTGTTCATGTTTATCACGTGTGGCGTGTGGTTGTCTTGTCAACACAACGTGGCGAACAGAAAGTTAATTAGCCAAGTGCACTTTAAATTTTGCGAACGGTAAACCCGTTTGTACGAGCTTGTGTACACCTAACATGTACATTTACGTGTTTGGATTTTTGTAACAAAAACATGTTAGTGAACAAACGCTTAACAAATTGCAGTGTAGTCTATCAGTAGTACACATTGTCAACATGAGGTTTAGAAACATGATCTGCAGGCGCGCCGGAAGCAGTTTGGGATGGGGGCGGGGGGCAAACATTCCAGGGGGCTCACCTTCCATTGGACAGTGGCGTAATGAGCAAAACCTTTATTTTTCGGGGGGGGGGGGGCAGAAGTCATATCTGCATCACCAACACTCTTGCATGTTACATGCAGGAATATTAACGATCAGGTAGAGCGTCGCTAGCGTCAAGTGGCGTAGGGTCCAGGGGGCAGAGCCCCTGGAAGCTCAGGGGTTTTAGGTATTTAATTACGGTCAGATGAACAAACGGATGTTATATTTCAAAAATTCTCATACGTATATCTTAAAATTGAAGTGATTCGGTTATCCAATTATCTAAATTTTCCGTCATTTTCGTAAAATACTGCTCGTCTTCACGAAGACTATTTTTTAACTTCCAATTAATTGCAAATGGTCGCTCCCTTTGTGAGAATTCGATCACAAAAATGATTGCGGAGTGGTCTAAGCCTACTCCAGGTATAATATCAGTTTTCTGTATGTAATCTTGGAAAGTGTCAGAGATTAACCAAATGTCAAGTCTGCTTTGTATTAGTGGATGGAGTTGCCTCCAAGAATATCTTCTAGTTAAAGGGTTCCTTAATCTCCAAATATTAACTAAATCCAAATTACTCTGTAACTCCTTTATAAGATCACTGATATCCCTATCATGTGAGGGTTACCAAAAGAGATTTGGACAGGATGCATCCTGTCCAAATCTCTATCTAACTAGAGTGTTGAAATCTCCCCCGATCACTATTGGTAAGGTTCTTATATCATTTACCGAGAGTAAAACTTCATTCACTTTTTTGAAGAAAAGTTTCTGATCTGCATGATTGCCTGCTGTTGGTGCATAAATATTCAACAAAATGTATTCATTATCATCTATATTACAGTGCAATAGAATAAACCTCCCTTCATCATAAATACGCTTACATAAAATGTTATAGTTTATATTAGCTTTAAACAGTAAAGTTACTCCACAACTGTGTGGGGATCCATGGGAAAATACAATGTCCCCTTCCCATTGTGAAGACCATAGGTTAGTTATATCGTCTGAACTGTATGTTTCCTGTAGGAATATTACATCTGCCTTACTATATTCAAGCCAGTTGAAAACACTTTATTCTTTTTAAAATTAGATCTTATACCTCGTACATTTAGCGAAAGAAATGTTAACTTTGTTTCTTTAGATATCATGAATGGTTGTGGCACCCTGATTTTCTGAACCCCTGAAACATGCCATAGGTTTGGTAGGCAAAAGCAGAGGTTGGCATTTGGAGTACAATAAGATGGCTCCTACTTGCGAAGCATATTCCACAAAAGGTTCCATGACACATGCTCCGCTGACGATTGCTCCGCCGACATTCACTCCGCAAAACGCGACAATTGCTCCGCGACATTTGCTCCGCGACATTTGCTCCGACGTCAAATGCTCCGCCGACACTTGCTCCGCCGACATTTGCTCCGCCGACATTTGCTCCGCCGACAATTGCTCCGCCGACAGATGCTCCGCCGACAATTGCTCCGCCGACAATTGCTCCGCCGACAATTGCTCCGCCGACAATTGCTCCGCCACCATTGCTCCGCATGAAGCGATAAATGCTCCGGTGACAAATGCTCCTCGAACGACAGTTGCTCCTCCGACATTTGCTCCGCCGACAATTGCTCCTCCGACATTTGCTCCGCATGAAGTGACACTTGCTCCGGTGACATTTGCTCCGACGACATTTGCTCCTCCGACAATTGCTCCGCCGACAGATGCTCCGCCGACAATTGCTCCGCCGCCAATAATTGCCCCGCATGAAGCGACACTTGCTCCGGTGACATTTGCTCCGACGACATTTGCTCCGCCCAAAAAGTGTCCCATAAAATACAAATGCTACTAGTACTACGACAAATGCTTCGCCGACAATATATTTTTTTTCACGGGTTATTTTCGTTTCTTTTTTTCTTCATTTTCTGAAATAATTTAGATGAAATGAAATGAATGAATGTTGATGACGTGGGAGGAAAAAGAACTTACCTAAAAGACATTTCGAATATACTGAAATAACTTTCCATCTATCACTGTACGTCCCATATAATGTAAACTAAACACTCATTACATGTCATGGGAAGTTTAAAAAAAAAGTAGAGCAGCAAGCCACATTCCCCAATACGTGCATACCTCCTAGTTAATTTCAAATAGCTCATCAATATGTAAGACCTGAAATTACCTCAATGCAAGCAAGCACATACATCTTACTAGGTAAGCCATCTGCAAGTAAAGCATTATACAATGTACTAGGTCATCATGGAAGTTCTAGAAAACAACAGGGGAGGGATCAAAATAGGCTTTGAAGGGCACTTATACGTAAAGAAGAGAACCCATTCAGACGGGAAAATTAGATGGCAGCCTTTTTGCTTATTCCCATTTATACAAATCATTTTGTTACAGTTTGATGTTAGTTCCGTGAGTCCGTGAGTCCCTTAAAGTCAGTGAAAACAAAGTACTCGAATGAGACGGGGTGTTTTACACACTAATATATATATATATATATATATATGTATGTATATATATATATATATATAGTAAAGCTACATACATTTAACTGAAGGAAAGAAACCTATAGAAAACGAACTGGATATTATTGAAAATACTATTCTAAACAAGAATGTACTATACATAATTATGTACTACATTACGTTACAATTTCACGAGAGAAATAGAACTCGAGAGGGGGAGAAGCCCGGGGGAAAAGAGAAGAAGTGATGAAAATGAAAGAAGACTAATAGTATGAGAGGAAAGAAGAGAGCTAAGAAGACAAGAAAAAGGTGTAAAAAGGAAAAAGAGGAGCAAGAGAGAGAGAGAGAGAGAGATAGCCTTGAGCTTTGGATCAGCTAATGAGTAATATATGAAACAGATTTTGAGCGGAGTAATTATCTTTCGCCAAAGAACTTGCATAAGGAGCTATAACATTAAAAAAAAAAATCAAACATTATGTGGAATAGCAAAAAACGGCTGAGTATTTATTGCACTAATGGCCAGAGGAGCATTCATGTCTTCCACGAGGCCGCACTTTTGGATCAGAGAGCAATTTTATTGTCGGCGGAGCATTGTCTTTTACGGGGTACTTTTGGGGAGGAGCAACTATTGTCGTAGTAGCCTTTGTATTTTACGGGGCACTTTTTGAGCAGAGCAAATATTGTCGGCGGAGCAAATGTCACCGGAGCAAGTGTCGCTTCAGGCGGAGCAAATGTCGGCGGATCAATTGTCGGCGGAGCAACTGTCGGCGGAGCAATTGTCGGCGGAGAAAATGTCACCGGAGCAAATGTCTGCGGAGCAATTGTCGGCGGAGCAACTGTCGTTCGAGGAGCATTTGTCACCGGAGCAACTGTCACGTTTTGCGGAGCAATTGTCGGCGGAGCAATTGTCGGCGGAGCAAATGTCGGCGGAGCAATTGTCGGCGGAGCAATTGTCGGCGGAGCAAATGTCGGCGGAGCAAATGTCGGCGGAGCAAATGTCGGCGGAGTAATTGTCGGCGGAGCAAATGTCGCGGAGCAAATGTCGCGGAGCAATTGTCGCGTTTTGCGGAGTAAATGTCGGCGGAGCAATCGTCGGCGGAGCATGTGTCGGGTTACCCCACAAAAGGGTCAAAACATAAGCTCATTTTAAATTCCTTTGTTTGAGGATGTTTAAAACATACGGCATGAAAAAGACCACCTGGTCGGAACGTCACGCTAAGATACATTAATACAATTATACATTACAAACGCTTGTCACATTTGAACAGCTGAAACAAGAACCGAGTACATTTGCCATATTCATGATGTAACAATAGCCGAAACATAACTTTAACCGTCAGAGCAATGAATATGCACAAAAATCCTTCGTTAGAGAATGTAACATTTGCATAAGAACATTATTTTGCATATCAATCGTTGATGACAAATACATAAACAGCTGAAACGTGAACCGTATCCGTGAAACGTGGACCGTGAACAATAATTCATAATGATACATAGCAATACAACATGTACGTCAATAGTAGCAGTAGCTGTAGCAGTAGTAGCAGTAGTAGTGGTGGTAGTAGAAGAAGAAGTAGTAGTAGAAGTAGTAGTAGTAGAAGAAGTAGTAGTAGTAGTAGTAGTAGGAATAGTAGTATGAGTAGTAGTAGTATGAGTAGTAGTAGTAGTAGTAGTAGTATAGTAGTAGTAGTATTAGTATTAGTAGTGGTAGTAATGGTAATATTGATAATAATGGTAATAAACAGCTTAGTGCAGCTAACAGTGCAGCTTAGATAAAGTAATAGCAGTAGGAGATTCGCGTATTCATTGGGATGCTACATGATTGGCATTATTTTTATTATTATTTGTATTATCATTATTATTATTATTATCATGATTACATCAATAGTATTATTATTATTAGTAGTAATATTATTATTATTATTATTAGTAGAAGTAATAGTAGTAATAGGAGTAGTATTAGTAGTAGTAGTAGTAGTATTAATAGTAGTATTAGTAGTAGTATTAGTAGTAGTAGTAGTAGTAGTAGTAGTAGTAGTAGTAGTTGCAGTAGAAGTTATAGCAGTAGTAATTGTATTACTATCATTACAATAATAATTATTATTATAATTGTTATTATTATTACTATATTATCATTATTATTACTCTTATTAATATTATTGAATTGGACATTGTATGTATATTTAAAGGTAGGCCTACATAATTTTCCATTAGTAGGCCAACAAAGTGAAAAGGTTAAATTCCAATGGCATTTGCAAGATGATACTAATTTAGAACTTACCTCAAAACGAAACGGCTTCTCCTTTTGTGGTAAAATAACGACCGTTAGTTGTCGAATCGAATTTAGAGATTGCAGTCGTTTTATTAAATGGTCTGATGTTCAGACCCTTGTACCGTATGGTCGTACGTTTTGTGCTGCGCAAAGATTCAATCAGTTTAATTTTGGCCACAAGAAGTGGGTTATTGATGTAGACAAATGCTCGTGCAGGCCTACCATTTACAGCTCATTTTATGTATGTTATTACCAAAGAAATAAAGAAGTCAGTCACTCACTGAATAGTGTCTGAAAGTGAATTCTAGAACGTAAACGGGTTTCCTTGCATAGTTTGATTACTAGGACACTGCTAACGTTTACAGATATAGGACCCACAAGTTGTACAGAATTTGATGTTGGCTGTAAAAGGGATACACTACCTTTTAAAGTTTAAGTTTGGCCTGTAACTACACGACCTCCTCTTTTTCAACATGGGCCCCTTCCAGTGAGTATGAGCAGTAGACTTACCTGAAAGAATGCAGTGATACATTCTATGATTGATTGATTGATTTTATTTATTCATTTCATATAACAATTGTTTGCACAATAAAGAATATAGTTGACAAAGTAAGATCAAAATTATGAAATGAAACAGGAACCTACTGGAAAGCATAGCTTGTTTTTGTAGGTTCCCAAGAATAAATATAATATGAACATTAAGTGTCTTAATAATCACAGTAAAATAGATATAATATAATAACATATTTTCGTAATATGCTTCAAGGGTATAGAGGGAGTTGCAGAAGTATCTGTATTCCTATGGTTGAGCTATAGTTGTACTGCTTGTCTCCTCTTTTTACTACAGATTGTGGCGAACATATCTGTCAAAACGGCTCGTGTGAAGAGACTATGGAAAACTTTAAATGCCACTGCTCTGCCGGATATCGAGGGAAACGTTGCAATAAACGTGAGAATAAAAGCAATTATAATAATTATCTGACAAGTCGGTTAGACGTATTAAAAACCATCTCTTAAACTTATTTTTGCCAGTAACCTGAATTCGAGCAAGAATGATCAGCTTTGTCAGACCCCCTTCCTTTCTGTCTCTCTGCCCCCGCCCCCTTCCCCATCTCCTCACCCTCCTTTGCCCTCTATACTCTATGTCTGTGTGTCTGTCTCTGTCTATCTGTCTGTCTCTCTGTCTCTCTCGCTCTCGGCCTTTCTCTCTCGATTTTCTTGTTATCCCCCTTTCCTCATTTCCCTTCTCTCTCTCTTCCTTTCTCTCTCTCTCTCTCTCTCTCTATCCCTGCTTTTCTTTCTCTCTCTCTCTTTCTCTCTCTCTCTCTCTCCCTCTCTATCTCCCTCTCTCGTTCTCTCTCTCTCTCCCTCTCTCGTTCTCTCTAACCATGGTTACCCTTTTCGGTTACAATTTTACAATTTTTTCATTCACCCTCACTTTCTCTCTCTCTCCCTCTCTCTCTCCCTCAACCCCTCTCTGTCTCTTTCTCTCTTTCTCTATCTCCGCCTTTTCTTCTCTGTCGTTTTCTATGTTATATGATTTCTCACTTCCATTTTCCCTCTCGAATTGTCTCTCTCCGTCTCTCCATGCCCCTCTCTCTCCCTCGCTTTCACGTTCACGTGTATACAATATACTACAACGTGAAGCAACTTCTTGATCTCGGCCATCCGCTCAGGCGTCAAAAGCTAGGAATTAGATATCATTTGGTGATTAATTTTGTTTAGTAAGATTAGATAAATTTTGGTAAATATGGATTAACTTTTATTTTGCCTCAAGTTGTATGATCAGGTGTATAAATCATATTTATTCTTCAGAATCAACTACTGCGCAAGACACCACAAAGATATCTACGACGGAACCCACTACTTCACACCCTACCACAACGACTCGTAAGAAAACTTCATTTACGCTACCTCTCCCCCTCTTTCACATCTCTCTCTCTTTATCTTTTTCTTTCTTTCTCTCTCCATGTCTTTTTTAATTTCTCTCCCCTCTCTTTCTCTCTCTCGTTCTCTCTCTCTCTCTCTATCTCCGCCTTTTCTTTCTCTTTCGTTTCATCTCACTTTCCCTTTCCCTCTCTAATTGTCTCCTTCCGTCTCTCCATGCCTCTTTCTTTCACTTTTACTTTCACGTTTATATGATATGTTACAACGTGAAGCAACATCTTGTTCTCGGCAGCCGCCCTTACGTCAAAAGCTAGGAATTAAGTACCATGTGATGATTTGTCCATTAAGTTTGGTTAAATTTGGGTAAATATGAATTTAATTTTTTTTTCCCAGGTTATATCATCATGTGCACATCTCACATTTCTTCTTCAGAATCAACTACTACGCAAGACACTACAACGATGTCTACGACGGAACCCACCACCTCACATCCTACCACAACGACTCGTAAGAAAACTTAATTTTACACTACCCCTCTCTCTCTCTGTTTCTCAAATACATGCTCTTTCTCCCAAACTTTCTACATACCTAATCTTCATATCTACCTCTCTCTCCCTTGATCTCATCTTCTCTCCATAATTGTTTAAGGTTTTTAAATATTTTCTTCTGATTCCCCTCCTTTCTTACACTCCTAGCTTGTATTTGTCACTTCAATTGTGTCACGTTAGTGACTTTTAAAAAATTATTTAAACTGCTACATTATCAGAAACCACAACAGCCTTCAAATCGTGGCGTTCAAAATCAACAGAACATAAACAATATACTAGTACACTCAAAAAAATGTAGTGCTATTTTTAGCACTTGGAGGGCTATATTCAGCACCTTTTCAGTGCTCGCATAGGGACTGCACAGCTAGTGCTATTTCAGCACAAGTGCAAGTGCTAGTTCAGCACTAGTTTAAGTGCTATAGATAAGCACTAAAAAGTGCTAAAAAAACACTTCAAGTGCTATGAATGTTGGGCAGGTGGTGCTAAATAACCCCACAATCTACTCTGAATAGCACTAGTAGTGCTAAAAAACTGCACAACTTAGGTGCAGAACACAACAGTTTTGTAATGTTTAGCACTACTGGTGTTATATGTTTTATTGTGAAATTATGCAATTTTGTCACACTCACACACAAAAAAAAGACAAATAAATGACTTTATATATATAGTTGGTATTTTATTAACAGTTTAACCAAAAAACACTGTTGCAGTAAAGGCACATGTTGACAAAGTTCTGCAATAAGCCAGAACATATGCCTATGTGGTCAAGGTGGATGTCCTTCGTCATTTACCACTTTCAACTCTTACAGGAAACATTTATTAAACCAACATCCACAAGAAGAACCTGAACCTGAAGCTGTACAGGGTATGGAGGGTCTAGTTGATGCTGATTTGGGTGTTGCTGTTGGTGAAGTGCATAATCCTGCAGCAGATGATGCATTTGATGATGATGATGATAGGATAGGCCTACTACAAGAACAAGATGGAGCAATGCATAATGACAGTACAAGACACTATGAATATGACAGACAATGAAAGCGGACAAAATATACAGTTCCATAGGTAGACCAAGGAACATCCCTTCACTGCTATTATGTAAAAATGTGTAGAACAGGTGTCACATGCATATTCACCTGTTTTACACATTTTACATAATAGCAGTCAAGGGATGTTCCTTTGTCTACCTGAGGAACTGTATATTTTGTCCGCTTTCATTGTCTGTCATGTTCATAGTGAGACCAGCTGCATTTTTCATTGGTTCTCTTTTATCAAACACCAACATGACCCATGCTATGACAAACAGAGTGTTATCTGCTGCAACAGCTTTGAATACTGATGTTGTTGACAGTTTAAGGAGCAAAGTTATTCAGACTTTTGAGGCCTTGGGTATTGACCTGGAGAATGAAGAATGTAAGAATCTCTTAGCTGAATTTGATTCAAAAACAAATATTCACAAGGTAACAGCTATTATACTAACCGACCAATCAGATCAGGTTATGCAGTCAGCACTCGATGTTAAGTGCTGCATATTGTTATAGCACTCGTTTTCAGCACTCAAATATTCAGCACGTTTCGGTTTCCTTGTTAAAGTTAACCCGTCAAGTGCTGATTTTGGCACTTCAAGTGCAGAATCTCACTCAGCACCCAACATTTAGCACCTCAGTTTTTTTAGTGTACATACATTTAGCACAGGGTAGCTTCCATCTGGTGAGTCCCTCACAGCTCCGGGTCGCTTGGCCAGTCTCTAGACTTGGTAGACATCCCCGTCGACTTGGCAGCTCATCTCTGTAATGTCTCTGTCGCCGCCTTTCCCGCTCCTTGACCACGGATAACATGCAGACAGGCCGAGTTCCTTATTGACGAGTGTCCAATACTTCAATCGAAAACATGGCAGCTTGGGCTCGCATATCGCCCCGACGTGGAGATCTCTCAGAAGAAAATGTTTCTGCTGCCTCACTAAATAAAATCTACTTCGTGCATGACGTCTGCACCGTAGCACTGACTTGAAGGGTTCTGCACACTATGCCTAGGTCACATATAAACCGGGCCCCGTATTTTCCCTACCCGGCGGCTTGCCGTGGATTTAGAGACCGTACGGGGACCGTCCGATTTTAATTTCTACGGCATGTGTGGTCACATATTCTGCGGCGCCCGGGAGGTGCCCGGAGAAAATTGGTCGAGTGAAATGCAAGGCGCCCGTAAGGGTGCCGGCAGGGTGCCGGTCGAGTGCCGGCCGGTAACCTTACGGGCTCCCTCCGATGAGCAGGTGTACCAATGGCTCCCGGAAGGTGCCCAGCCGGGGTCCTCAAGGCGCCCGGTCGGGTGCCGTGCGGTGCACTGAACTACAGAATGAGTCAGAAAAAAATGTCCCACTTTTTAAAAGTTGTATTGTAAATGAAAAATGGTACCTAAATGTACTGGGAGGATAATCAAGACATATCATGAAACTCATGATTAAATATTCATACTTCAAACAATACAACTTTTAAAAAGTGGGACACTTTATTCTGACTCACTCTGTATGTGTCCTCTGGTATCCGCACCTCCTGTATTTAAAACTGCGTTGTACATTTCGAGATGCCGCCGTGAGGGACCCGCACGGGCAATATTCATTTAAAATGGCCCCCGGACGGCAGACGCCTGTTGTGCATATCACCCGGGGCTCTTCGGGGGCCCGTGAGGGCGCCGTAGGGTACACGTACGGAACCCTTGAGCACCGCAAGGCGCCCGTAAAGATTTTTCATGAGAATTGACCCCCAAAATCGCGAGGGGCCGTCCGGGCACCGTCCGGAGCCCGCATGGGACCCGTAAGGCGCCCTACGGGCCCTTTACGTGCTTTCTACGGCCTAACGGTCAGATAAAAACGCCGGGAGAATTGGGAGCAGCCAACACAGCACCACGGCGCCCGTACGGCTTAAAAAACTGTCCCGGCGCCCGTAGGAACTTTACGGCAACCGGCCGGACACCGAAAATTCCCAAAATGTCTGTTTTTACTCGCCGTACGGGCCCCGGAGTGTATATGTGAAAGTCCCATGCAACCCCCCTTTACCCTTTCCTCGCCTGGGTCCTTAACATCCCAACCTCCCAGGTATGCAAGATATTTCTATTTATATTTACATTCAATAGGCAACCAAAAGAAGTTGCAAACCATCCAGAGACTCCTAATAAATTGCGTTACTAACTAATTAATTATGTAATTACAAATCTTTATTCTCAGTTTTCTTATGTATAACTGATTTTCTTATGAAACTGAAGATATGGCGTATATATTCCCAATACTGAATGAACGCCACTAAACTATTACCAGCAACAACAACAACAACAACCAAAAGCATGCAATAACAAAAACCCCATAGACTGTGTGTCTTAAATGCAAATTTATGCAACAATGCATCCTACGCTTGACTACCTCTAACTGACCTTTGAGTAGTACATTTCTTACCAGTACTTGAACAAAAGAATTCCCTTCTCGCCTGGACAAAATTCCTTTATATTTTTTAAACAACTACCGTTCGCTTGAGTTCCATTCATTTTGGCCAAGTTCTTGCATGTCAATAAATTGAAGAAAAATTGAGATTAACGTCGCCCCTACCCTAATTTATTCTAGCTTAAAATGAGTAATATAAGTGGAATGAAAAATAGATTTACAATAAAATATTCAAGACTAGAATGAGCAATTTCCCAATGGAACTAGCTTTTTTTAAACAGCCAAAAGTTGTACAAAAGCATTAAGGATGGATAAGTCTTATTATGTAAATAATGCTAACGATACAATACAGTTTGAAAGGCCATGTTCGATATTTGTGATGTCTTCAACTGAAAAATATTAATTCGGGTTAACATAAATCGATCAAGAATGGGAGCTCCCAAAGGCTCAAAAGGCAGCCCAGCGTGTGGTAGACCTGCTATAAATTCGGACAGCTTTGTTTGTCCGAGTCTGCTTGTATGGGAGAGTCTTTGCCAACTCTATTCTATAAACAAGTGTTCATAGTTAGCACATGGTACAAATGACCCCAAATACCTTTTACACCTGGGCCCTGTGTTACAAAGAGTTGCGATTGATTCAATTCAATCGCAAGTCCTCTAATCAATCGCAAGTTTGCAATCTCCTATCTCTTATGTACAGGGGCGGCGATCCCGGGGGGGGGGGGGGCATGTCCCCCCTCAATTTGTTTAGGGGGGATCGTCCCCCCTCAAAATTTGAAAAAATGTATAGCAAATACTGACAAATAAAAATGCAAAAATCTTCTCACTCGGTAGCTGCGCTACCTCGCAAAATATCCTTTAAAATGTTCAAGTAAATAACGAGAAAATTGAATGTGAAAAAGTATATTGCTTGTTTTTATACTATTGTTTGGCTAAGGAATGTAATTTTGTAGTACAACAACATTTCAAAAACCTGTGAGGGGGTAGTCACTTCCGTCACCTTCACCTCTCTCATTCACTTTGCTCCCTCGCACTTGCGTACTGATGGGGGCAGTTCCCCAAACATGAAATTCAAACGTGGTTTATTTCAAATTCGATACCAGTGATTTACAAATGTTGTTGAAATGGCATGATTTTTCCCTGAGCTTCCGGGTGCTCTGTCCGCTGGACCCCACTAAGGGCCCTAAGGCGGGCCCCCGGTTGCTCATCTGACCGTGAATAAATGCCTCAAACGCCTGAGCTTCCAGGGGCTCTGCCCCCTGGACCCCACCAAGGGCCCTAAGGCGGTCCCTGGATGCTCATGTGATCATAATTTAATTCCTAAAACCCCTGAGCTTCCGGGGGCTCCGCCCCCAGGATGCTCATCTGACCTTAATACATGCCTAAAAACCCTGAGATTCCTTGACACCCGCCGGGGCTTGCCCCTGGACCCCACGCCAATTTTACGCTCCACTTTGCTTTGCTTTGCTTTGCTCTACCGGATCGTAAATACTTTAGCACCCCCCCTCCCCCACTTTAAAAAAATGTTCCCAGGGCCTGCGTAGCATGTAAGAGTGGTGGTGATGCGCATTTGTTTCCCCCGAACGTATTTGCTCATTACACCACTGTTCCCTCGTCTCTCGCATTTTGTCCGTCCCCCCCCCCCCCGGTCATGAAAAGAAATCGCCGCCCCTGCTTATGTACATAATTGCGATTAACATTAACTCTTTGTAAGACAGGGCCCCGGAGTAATCCCACTTTTTGTATTATGTTTTGCCCTCTAGAGGAGAACACTTCCTACGATGATCCATAAAGTGTACCGTCGGAGCAGGGAGTTATGATACCGTAACTTCCATGAGGGCGTATCCAGTATTCGTCTGGGTGGGTTTTTCAGTTTTGGTACAAATGAATTTTATCCACGCATGCGCAGATTGTATCTACCCAATGGTGGATTCATTTGTGGTTTAGCATTGGGTTATGTCGAAAAAGTTACATAAGACTTTATAATGTCCGACATTAATGTCGTAGACTTTAACCAGTGCAACGTCAGCGCAAACCAAACCGACCCCTGTGAAAACGGTGGGACATGCGTCAATGACGTGGAAGGATTTAATTTTACTTGTCCTGCCGGTTACTAAGGGGACAACTGCGAGATCGGTAAGGGGTGATGGGGTTTCTTTTATGGCAGGTAATCAATGCCATAAAGCTCGATCCATAAAGAAAATATTGGTCTTTATGGCATCAAATGCCTGCCATATTCATGTAGTCTCCCATGCCCTCATTGGTATGATCAGCATCACCGTTACTATGGTAACAGCATGGAGGCACATCATTCCATCGCGATGTTTTCTTAAAGGTACTATGTCCCATTTGCAGGCCCAAAAAATTAAAAAGTTAAATTCCAACTGGATTTGAAAGATAATACTAATTTAGAACTTCCCTAAAAAAGGTGGGGCTTGAAAATGTCTTTAAGTGGGAAAATAACGACTATTAGTTGTCAAATCGACTTAGGGGCTATAGAGCTAATAAGTAATAGTCTTGATTTTCAGACCATTGTACCGAATGGTCATACGTTTTATGCTGCGCAAAGATTCAATCAGTTTAATTTTGGCCATCACAAGAAGTGGGTTATTGATGTAGACAAATGCTCATGTACCCTTTACAACTCATTTCATGTATGTTATTACCAAAGAAGAAAAAAGGCCAGCCAGTCACTCAATAGTGTCTGACAGTGAAGTATAGCAAGTAAACGGGTTTCTTTGCATAATTTGAATATGAAGACACTGCTAACGTTTAAATTTCACAGATAGGACATACATGACCTATTCATAATTCCTGCAAAATTCTACAGAATTTGAGGTTGGCTGCAAAAGGGACATAGTACCTTTAACTCTCTTCGTTGCTCCATCTTGTGCATTAATAGCACGACTCGACTGGTTTTTATTCCTTAATTCATTATATTTTGCTCAAGTATTGAATTTACCAATGCTGTGCTTACTTTGCATCCTTCATAACATTTTTATTAACGCTTTTTATCCTCATCGGTTGATTAAGAACATTCGGAGTGACCATTTTTGCTCTATTTATTTATTGCTTGTTTGAAAATACATTTGAACGTGCAATGGCTGCCACTAGCAATAAAAGAGTCACGGAATGATGCCAAATGTCCACTCTATGTTATTCATCTGGCTAATTATATCCTGCTATTATATTCAACGGATATTTTGTTTAATTTTTATGGGGAATATTCAGGATTACCCGCAGTCTACTAAATATAAAACACTGGGTTTAGGTTTTTCTTTAAAATCGGGTTTAACAAAAAGAGGTCAGTCTGAAGTCGACTTTTTACTTTGGTAAACGTGATTTCAGACCCATGGTCGGAAAAAATTGAATCAGTTGGACAAGGACCACATTATCATCATTGCTGTTTATATAAATATTTCATTTTAATTAATTGCTTTCTATCTCGTTGTTGGTTTTACAAATCTACTAATTTCTTTAATATTCCTTCAAAAGTAGCATGTACCGACCAAGATCGACACTGTGCATACTGGGCGAGAGTCGGTGAGTGTGAAAAGAACCCGAGCTACATGCTCGTGAACTGCAGGCTAAGCTGTGGAGTATGCAACGAATTCGGTAGGCAATGATGACATTGGATAACGCTCTTTAAACTTTCGAAATGAAGCGATGCCACTTCTTTTCAACTACTAAAAACTTCTTCAACATTCAACCAATAGATTCCCCCATTATTTTAGTATGAAATTTCAAACCACTAGATATATATTCCTGTATTATATTGAATTATTTCACTTTCATCCTTATCGTGAAATGATATATAATATTACTAATTCAACACAAGTTTCAGTGTTTATAATCAGAATCATACTTCTGCTGTTATTCATTTGCATTTTCATCAACTTTGATTCCATAGGAGATGACGAGTGAAGTGCAGCACCCTGTTTTAACGGAGCAACTTGTACACCGACAGAGACAGACTTTAACTGCACATGTGCAACAGGATTTAATGGAGAAACGTGTGAAATAGGTTAACGATTATTACATTTTGTTTAATCCTGTGGTCATTTTATCATTTAAGTTATCATTCAGAAAATAGACTCGTTTGATCTGGCCAATTCATCAATAATTCATTATTTGTATTAGAATATCTTTATTTTCAGTAGAAAAGTATCAGCTCATTTTGCAATTCTTGTTGAATTTTGCTCGTTATGTTTTGCTTTTCAATATGAAATTAATGGAACCATGTTAACCACGAGATACGAACTGTAATGTTTAGACATTGTTAGTAACAAGTCTGTATGCATGGTATAAAATCCTGGAAGTGATAGGTTATTATCATGCTTTCTCGAATACTAGCTATCAATCTCTCATTTGCTATCAAATTGTCCATACTCATAACTAAGATTTTTATGTCTTGGCCTAAACAAAAGCCTGATATATTATTATGGTCTAGTGTCATAATGTACGGAATTTGAATACAGTCTCGTAATATCTTGAGAATGCAGAAGTGTAAGTTGAATTATCGAATTATTTACCTAGGTAAACCGGTTAGAGACACTAATCTATCACACTGTCAGTTGTTTGGTAATCATATACAATACTTGTACATAATATCTAAGTATATTGATAATTTATTTTCTTCAAATTTGTTGTTCATAAGTGTTATCGACGATGACGAAGATCTATTCTTCTGATATAGTTTACTATGTGAACATAAAATATGCCCTCAGCCGTGCATTTAATGTTTTGAGTGGGATTCTGTTATACTTCTTTTAGACAGTGAATATATAAATATATATGTACATGTATATAAATAATAAATACATTTTACTAAAGGCGTCATTAGAGGAACATTTGGAGTGACAAAAATGAGTCATTAAGTAGACATTGTCATTAGGAGGACAATTTGGTCTCCTCTTAACGTTTTTTACGTTTTATTTCTCATAGAAGGCCCAATTTCTTTTTTTTTTTATATATCTCTCTCTCTATATGTTATATTACTAAAGGCGTCATTGGAGGGACATTTGGGGTGAAAAAATGAGTCATTAAGTACACATTAGGGTTAGGGTTAGGGTTAGGAATAGGAATAGGGTTAGGATTAGGGTTAGGGTTAGGAATAGGATTAGGAATAGGGTTAGGATTAGGGTTAGGGTTAGGGTTAGGGTTAGGATTTTTACGATGTCCACTTAATGTACCATATAGGGTTATATATATATATATACAACCCTACATGTTGTATTTACAGGATATCTACATTGTATATATCAAACAAGAACTCAACTGTTCTTTTAATGACTCATTTTTTCACTACATATGTCCGTCTAATGACGCTGTAAAACATATATATGTAGATAAATATATTCATAGAGGCGAAAACGGAGTAGTATAGTCTGAGATTCTAGAGACGTACAAGGAGAGTGAATTTGAGCAGAAAAGAAAAATAGAATAAAGAGTAAAGAAAATAATATTATAATGATAAGTAGGATAAGGTGAAGAAGGGAAGAAAGAAGAAGAAGAGGAAGACAAAAAAGAAGTGGAAGAAGAAGAGGCAGAAGAAGAAGAAGAGAAAGCAAATTGATGAAAGCAATGGCAATGTAAAATTACAAAAAAAAGTCTGTATAACCACCTGTACGATCCAGCGCGACATCAACATTAATTTTATACATACTTACTCAAAATGAAACACCTGAGCTTTCGTTTAATTGAATTAATAGAGGGGCTTTCAACTAGTTAGTTATTCAGGCTGTTCCAGAATTTGGGTCCAGTAAAAATAATTGTTTTGTTAGCAAAAACGGTGCGAGTTCGAGGGAGATGAGAATGGTTTGTCTGTCTAGTCGGGTAAGAATGTATAGTATTATTTCGTTGAAAAAAGGAACGAAATCATCTGGTAAATTATCTTTTGATACTTCATACATAACTATCCAAGAAACTAGTTGGTCTGAGAAAACAATCCAGTTTTCAACTGTTCTTCATTTGATGGGATTTCCAAGCTCAGATATAATATATCTGAACGTATGTATATTTCCGATTTATCATACGTAACAATTGAATATATGAGAATATCAGTGTATGTATTATATCCGCAATGTAACAGTAAACAATCTTGCGTCGTTGTTCTGCAAAAAAGAACACCAATATCCTAGCATTACGTTTTTCTTTACTTTGAATAAATGTCATCGTATTCATGAATGTAAATACACAAATGTGGCCAAAATGTTATCAATGAAAAAAAAGAGAAGAAGAAGAAGAAAAGGAAGAAGCAGATGGAGATGAAGATTTCTCCCTTCCGATTTTCAACTTGTCCGGAAAGCAATCTTTATATTCACCAGTTTTTTTAATCATCTGTAGTTTTTTTTTCATTGAATGACATGCATATGGCTCCGAATAGTCTCATTGGACAACGCCCCCTATCGACAGAGTCCAGCAGCCTAAAAAAAAGACTTTTACCCCCCCAAAAAAAATCGTTAAAAATTCATTTTTTGTTTAAACGAAAAGCACATCCACCCCGACGTACGTTTACACTAGCTCTTTCTTTGGAACCCTGATGTCTCATTGACTTTTGAAAGTTCACCCACCGTAATTTGGTCAAAATAGGTCGCTAGCTCGCCATTGCCTATATAACACATGTGAAACAAGTCGAACTTTGGACGCTATTTGCCACGCAATTGTAAGGTTATAGGTCAAGCACACGAAGGAAAACAAGCATGAATTATCATAGATCAGTTCTGAATTGTTCATAATGTCCATTTCAGCCAACCCCCACCGTAATTTTTTCCATTTAGTATAGGCAAGCATTTTGCCGGGGTAAGCAAAAACATGAATATTCATGGACTATTCGATTATTTACAGAGGGGTGCAATTGTGCACCACATCAAACTCCCCTACTTTAAGTCAAGTATTTCATTGTATTATGTAGTTTGGTAGGTTTATTTTACCAACTGTTTAATTATCAGATATCAATGATAGTTTAAAGATATGGAAAAGGTTCCTGTATTTTATATTTAGCAAAGCAATCTCACATACAAAATCACTATCAAGTGTCGTCTGATCCCCCGATTGCCGTCTGCTATATACATTCAAGGGACATTTATCTGTGGACTGTGATGTAAATCGACAGTTTACTCGTCATTGTAGATTTATTATTAGCCATCTGTCATTATTAGTCTTTAATTGTTGACACACATACAATTAACACACACACGAACACTCTCACTTCCCCTCCCCAACACACCATTTCTGCACACCCGGTTCACCCAATGGCATACACCCTGCAACATAGTGGAACATTCTAGTTTGGTAGTGCCGTCGAACTAGCTACGTTTGTGCTGGCAATGGTCCTGCAAGCGAAAATGAGACAACCGGAGCAATATGCTCATGAGGACAGTGCAACAGTGTAGCGAAAAGAGTGTGCTTGTTTCAACACGATCGCAACAATTTTCCAAAAATCAAGGGCAATTTCAATCTCCTATGCACATCCATTAGAAATCATGTTCGGATTTTATACATAAAATAATCATGTATGAAATCGCATGAGGTTGATTATTCGTAGGTTTACATGCTGTAGTTGCGATCGTACTTTTCGAGCTTCTCCAAAGATGTCCAATCAGCCCTAAACTAAGTCCTGTCTTCAAAGGGTCAAGCGAAGACATGGCTACTTTCATCCAAAAAGAATCATGTACTGTGGACTTGATGAAAGAGCATATATCTAGACCAATGTGTACATAATTATAGTAAAGACTGTAGCATCTAGAAAATTAGAGGAGGGACGGCAGAAAGAAAAGCCTAAAAAATGTCCCCGAAACAGATAAAATGACGTCTTGGCGGTCACGCATTAGTGAAAATCCTAGAAAATCCTAAAATACTTTTAGCACAAAAATCAGTAAGACATCATGGACCAGATGTTTGGAACTCCTTACCAAATTCAATAAGGCATTGTTCATCTCTCTATTCTTTTAAAGCATCTCTCAAAAAACTCTTATATCGAAGTATCTACATAACTGATTTCAACATGCAGTAGGCAATTGTCAAATTTCGGTCACATTGCAACTCAGTTTGCAAATTTTGTTTTCTATTTCGTATTCTTAATTTCCTTTATTGTAAAGGCTGTATTTGTTTCTACTCGACTATACCACACAGAGCTACGTGCACTTCCACTATTTGTTACAAACACATACAAACACGCACGCTCGCGTGCACATGCACACACACACACACACACACACACACACTTATTTTTTTCTTTCATTTCTTGTTTTATTGATTCCAAACAATACAAATCAATCTTAGAAATAAAATACAGTTGTTTTACATCTTGACATGAATTCAAAAACGTTTTCATTACATAGATTGTACGATTGATGAAAACAAAATTAAATCAGTTGTAACATAAAACCAATAACCCCATCCACCCAAACACTTCTCCCACCCCCTACACCATGCGACACACACACACACACACACCACCCGACCACACTTCCACACATATACGACTCACTCTTCCTAGCCTCCTCAGAATACACCAAGTTGGAGCGACAGAAAAATAGAAATAATCTATTTTTATTAAAAAATCATTTAAACGAGGCTACAATAGCCCAGTGCGTAAATATTCATAATTGAATGACACACGCCCTTAAGACTAAAACAACAACAACAACAATCAAAGCTCATGAAAACTTCACTTGTTCATAATTCTGTGAATGTAAGGCTAAGTTACCTGCCCTCCTTGTAATATTCTTTTCTTCTTCCCTCAATTCCAACAGTTCTGTTTGAAGCTCACCCAAAGATTATATTACGGACCTTCCCCTGCATCTTGGTGTCAAGGGTGAGGCACACAAATGGTTCGAGTCTTATCTGTCATACCACTCTCAGATCGTTTGTATTAATGGTTGCAAATCAGTTGCTTTGCCTCTCTCTTGTGGAGTACCACAGGGTTCTGTGGGCGGGCCTACTCTCTTCTCAATTTATTTAATTGGATTGCGACAAGTTTTGTTACAACATGGCATAGATTATCATATTTATGCAGACGATATTCAACTTATGATTTCCTTCAATTCAGATCAAGCCGCTGCAGAACGAGCCGTTCATCGCCTTGAATCTTGCATGGCTGATCCTCATGATTGGATGCTCGCACGTTCCTTGAAATTAAATCTCGACAAATGTAAATTCCTTATATTTGGTTCCAAAGTACAGCTTAGTAAAGTTAATATCAATTGCATTTCATTTTCTGGCCACATAATTCACTTGTCACAAACGTGTCGCAATCTCGGTGTTATGTTTGACTCACATATGACAATGTCTGACCAAGTTTCTAATATTTGTAGATCAGTAAGGTACCAATTGCGTAATATCGGTTTTATTCGTAAATATTTGTCCAAGTCTGCCACCGAAAAATTAGTTCATGCTCTGATTTCCTCCCGTCTTGATTTTGGCAATGCCCTCCTAATCAATCTACCCCAGAATCTTCTGTCCAAACTCCAGAAGCTTCAAAACGCTGCAGCTCGTATTGTTTCTCTGACCTCCAAGCGTACCCACATTTCCCCAGTTTTGCAGTCGCTACACTGGCTCCCAGTAAAAGATCGCATTGTTTTCAAAATTTTGTTGCTTACCTTTCATTGCGTTCACGGCTCTGCTCCTCAATACCTTATCTCTCTAATCCAAAACTACACTCCTGCAAGACCTCTACGCTCATCCACTTCCAATTTTCTTGTGACCCCCAAAATTACCAAAACGTGGGGGGAAAGATCATTTGCATACTCTA
This sequence comes from Strongylocentrotus droebachiensis, assembly GCA_035222895.1. Taxonomy (NCBI): domain Eukaryota; kingdom Metazoa; phylum Echinodermata; class Echinoidea; order Camarodonta; family Strongylocentrotidae; genus Strongylocentrotus; species Strongylocentrotus droebachiensis. The sequence continues at coordinate 18,381 of JAVYIG010008825.1, read as the reverse complement.
GTCCTAAATTATGGAATGGCCTTCCTGAAGACATCAGAAAATGTTTATCTTCTGATTCTTTCAAAACTCATCTCAAAACATTCCTTTTCAAGTCTTGATCGTTTTTTCCTGTTTACACGCGCCTTGAGCACTCCACAGAGTGGATTTGGCGATATAAGTCACATTATTATTATTATTATTATTATCTACACTGTTGGTCAATATGGTGGAATAATTATTTTTACCCCAATTTATTGAATGATTTTGACAATGATGTATTCCTAATAGATCTAGATAATAGTATACATTCTCAGACTTTATTGAATGACAATTGGGGAGTGTTTGTTTTGCGTGACTGCTAAAGCATGTGTGTGCTACAATGCTAATCAACTAGGGGACCTACGTCCTTAAGTCATAACTGACAGTAATGGGGATTAATGCCTCATAAAAGGGCACCAATAGAGCACATCGACACGGTTTTGATCCTGGGGGCTCACAGTAATGAGGCCATTGCTTAGCCAATGAATCGTGACTGTACGCAGCGGGCGCTAGGGTACGTCGATAACCCCATAAAAACAAAAAAACAAAGAAAATGAATAATTTTCAAATAATTCATTGCATTTTCCTCCAGTCCCCAACAGGAAAAATTCCTCCGTAGGGCCATGCATTATGGTTCAAGACATGCCCACATAGATAATTTTTGTTATGTTGGGGGTCGGGGCAAAATGTAATGAATTATTGAAAAATTATTGCATTTTCTTTGTTCTTTGCAAAAGTTTTCAGAAACGATTAAATCGATTCAGCTGTCTGTCAAAAGACTTTTGGGGAAAGTAAGAGAAACAGTCATACAAAGCAATACGTGAGTAAATGAATGAATGGATGAATGAGTACATGAATGAATGGATGAATGAGTACATGAATGAATGGATGAATGAGTACATGAATGAATGGATGAATGAGTACATGAATGAAAATTAATGAATAAGATCCAGATAAAGAACAAATGTATTCTTACCCTCAAAACCACCGTCAACTTTCCGTTTATAATTATAAACTTACGCAACAGTAGATGGCGCTATGTAAGAATACATTTCTTCTAGGATTAACGGAATGTCGTTTTTACCTTCCAGTTACAATTTATACACACACACACACACACGCACACACCCATACACATACACGCACCTCACGCAGTTACACACACACACGCATCGCCCGTGTACGCTACTTGGATGCTCGTCGCTTTCTGCTGTTGTTAAGTCAATGAAAACGATGTGATACGTTGCATCTTTTATTTAGACCCTACTTCAATAACGGTTTCTGTCATTATCATTCTTATTATTTTTATCATTTAGCCCTTAAAGGTAATGCAAAGTTTTGGGAAATTTAGAAAATTGGATGGATAGTAATTTATTAAAATGTTGATAAATTTTGATGCCCTTGTAGATGTACTATAAGCACTCGAAAAATAGCCCCTAAACACTCCTGCTTTCAAGAAATTGAATAATTAAAATTTACCCGTGCTCCCGGTAAATTGTAAATATTTCTAATAACGCCTATGGCCATTCCATGGTAGCCGCAACCATTCTGATCATTTCCAAACGGGAATAGCAGATCGCGATCGGTCGATTGTAGTCAAGAAACATTGTTTTAAAGCTAAAGTAATATCAGTCTCGAGAGTGAGCTATGCAGCATAAATAATTTGTTATTGACAATTTCATCACTTTAGACTCGATTTCAACCGCGACAACGATCATTGAACATTGTAAAATCGCATGTGCTTCCAATGTGTTCATTTGAACCAAATTCATGACTCCGTACCAAAACTTAGGCCCGGTGGATGGGTAGTGTATCTCTCTCTCTCTCTCCTTATATGTATGCCAAATGAACTTAACCGTGCGTGATGGGGGGCGCATCTTTGGAGATGAGGTAGAGAACATGTTCGTGTTTATTTGGATGCTTTCCCCCAAATATGTGATTTAGATCAAGATTGAAATCTTTATATCAATCACTAATTTGATTGATTGTTATTTAATTTTCGTTTGAATTGTTCTTTGAATGATTCATTTATTCATTTGTTCACTCATTCAATCAGCCATTTGTTCACTCATGTATCCTTGTATCATCATTTATCCATCTATTCAATCATCCATCTATAAATCATTTAATCATTCATTTATTCATGCAATTAGTTAACTAATTAATTAGTTCACTCCTTCATTCATTCATGCATTTAAAGGAAAATTGCCATCACGTTCAAGGCCCAAATGATGTTGCTGATGCATTCAATAATTACTTTAAGAATATTTGGCCACATTTAGCCTCTAAAATAGTCAATAATGAGAATGATTTTTTAATGTTGATCAGTCCTTATTTTCTAATCCAACAAATATTCATAAGATCTCCTACTGCTTTTTATATGAATGATATTTTTAATGCATCATCGCTTCTAAGTTATTTTTTTGTCGCATATGACACCGAATTATTTAATTCATATAAAGACTTAAACATTCTTATTACAACCCTTATTCTAAAATTAAATACATTGTAATATGGGTTCAGATCCAATAAACTCATTGGAACTACATGTATTAATAAGACACATTTGTTTTAAAAACGTACACTCTAAACATGTACATCATAATAGTGTTTTTATAGATGACATGCCCATAATTGAAAACAAGATGTTACAAAATCCTTAGGTGTAATGATTGATTCAAATCTAACTTTGATAGTCATATTAATAACATGTGCTTGTTAGTCTTGAGAGGCATAGGCATTATATACAAATTAAAATGTCATCTTTCACAAGAGTCACTGGTTTACAATTCATTCATGTTGTCATACATATCTTGTTGTCACATCGTATCAGGTAAAAGTAATTAAACGAAAATTATATCACCTCCAAAAGCAAGCACTCCGTATTTGTACACATTAAAATTATACAGCCCATACTGATCAAATATTCCATGAACTAAAAACTTAACAAATTGCTGCTATTCACAATTCTCAAACAGCAATCTTTATGTTTACATTTTGGATGTATACTTATACCATTAGGATTTCGAAATGTCTTTGTGCACAACTGTAATATACATCTTTATCCTACACGATACTCATCCGACCTCCATTTAACCCTTACTGTACTGGGCTATTTTGAGCACCCACTGACTGGGGGGGGGGGGGGGCCTGGGAGGCCCCCCCCCTATGATCTCGGCCGTCGATTGTCCGATGAACACGAAAATTTGCATGTTTGTATATATCTACGTAAGGAACAAGATGGTATAATTAGTTTTTTCCGAATATGCAAATTTTTGTCGTTGCCTAATTAATTATGCAATATGCGCTAATTTTATGCGTTTTACAGAAAACGTGTCAAACTCCACTTTTTGAATGTGATAACTCATTATTCATATGAAACTTCTTTTTTAACACAAAAAAGTTATTTTAATGTAATTAATAATGATAATTTATGCAAATTTTGATGCGATTTTTATTTTTTGCTTGTTTTTTTGATGACATGCGCATACTAATTGTTATGTTACGCCTTACAGGTATATCCGATTTCGACGAAAATGGTATCAAAATGTGCGTAAGACTTGAGGGAAAAAAGTCATGAAACGACAATTCAAAATTCCAAGCGGTTGCGGCACAATCTCCGAAAATGTCGAGGGGGGGGGGGCCTCCCAGGCCCCCCCCCCCAGTACAGTAAGGGTTAAAGGGATAGTTGAGTTCTGTTGCAGAGGGCGCTACACACAAACAAATTGTTTGGTGAGAAAATGAAAAACTGAGTGTCAAATTTGAAAGAACATACAATTTAAATGACAAAATCATCTTTGTTTGATCAAAATCAGTTCAGAGACGGCTGAAATATCCATACATATAATGATTTATAATACTTGTGTACCACAACAAATATATAAGATAATTTGAAAAAACCGTTGAAAAAACGAAATAGCGCCTTTAACGTCGTATTTCAGCCAATGCCGATGTTGTTATTAATTAAAGAATTAATTAACGGTCACCGTATTTTTGGTTCTAAAAGGGCACTAGAAATGTCATAGCTAAGAATAAGAGCGATAACCGTGCACTTTAAAGGCATTTGCGTTCTGAAAACAGAACTGAACTATCCCTTTAACCTAACAATTAATATGGCCCATAAATCGCTAATACACCATGATCCGGATATTTGGAATGCTTTACCTGACAATATATTTAACATTCTGTTTCTCTTTATTCATTCAAAGCCTCGATGAAAAAAATAACTGAATATCCAAACCTTTATAGACATAATGGGTTTTCACAAGTTAATGTGCACTATGCTGTCCAGTTCTGCATATTATAAATAACACAGAGCTCAGAGACTATGGTGAGACCTTTGATGAGCGCATTCAATTTATACACTGTGAAATAATTAAAAAACTGTTGCAGTTCCCCATGTCATATCTGATCAAACCTTCATTGATCAAGCTGATTATGGTCGTACAAGTGGAAATACATTATGCTGTTTAAAGCAACCTAAATCAGGCTCAATTTCATTAAATAGACTTATTAATATTGTTCAGATGAGAAAAAATGGTGCTAAGATAGTAACTTCAATTCTAGATGTACAATTAAAGATAATCTGAAAGTTTGAGTGAAAACCATTATTAGTGATACAAACTGGGAAAAACTGATCTGATCGATTACTCAGTTCTCCCAAAAATATGATTACAATTTAATTATATTTCAGGTGAATGAAGATCTTCACAAAGCAATGAATTAGCTCTATATATCATTCCAGACATTTAAGTGTTGAAAGATTTTTGAAGGCCTGTCTTTTGTCTTATTTCATGAAAATATGGTTGGGAAAATTCAAATATGGTTTGGAGAATTTACTGGTGGAGGGTGTTGCACAGTGACGCCTTAAAAAAAACCTAAATATATTTGTGGTTTGAATTTTGTCAGGATACTTTGCATGACTGTTAGAGGATTCAGTTAGTACAGTAGAAGAAATATAATAAGTAACATTTCTTACACAAACTACGCAGTTTTTTCATCAACCTTGATTGTTACTGAGTCACTTTAAACTTCTGATCAATCACAAATATGAAACATTATAAGACAACTTTGCTCTTAGCCATTCAAATGAAAGGACATCAGTAGTTATAACAGTTAAACGTACTATGTCCATTAGCAGGCCAAAACAAATGAAAAGGTCAAATTCCAACGGCAGTGGAAAGATAATTCTAATTTAGAACTTCCCTAAAAGAAAGGGGGCTTGAAAATGTCTTTAAGTGGGAAAATAACGACTATTAGTTGTCGAATCGACTTAAGAGCTATAGAGCCAGTAGGTAACAGTCTGATTTTCAGACCATTGTACCGAATGGTCGTACGTTTTATGCTGCTCAAAGATTCAATCAGTTTAATTTTGGCCACTACAAGAAGTGGGTTATTGATGGAGACAAATGCTCATGTACCATTTACAGCTCATTTTATTACCAAAGAAGTAAAAAGTCAGTCAGTCACTCAATAGTGTCTGACAGTGAAGTCTAGCAATTAAACGGGTTTCCTTGCATAATTTGAATATTAGGACACTGCTAACGTTTAAATTTCAACGATAGGACATACATGCCATATTCATAATTCCTGCAAAGTTCTAAAGAATTTGATGTTGCCTGCAAAAGGAACATTGTATCTTTAATGTGACTTGTGATTGATAACAAGATTTATGAAACAGGGCCAAGGATGGAATGACCAAACTCCACTACTTACATCCCTAGCTGTATGAAAATGAGATGGTGCCGGGTAGCTAGAACAACCCTGTATGGTGTAAGACTGACAATGTAGAACGGAGAACTCAAGAACTCGATGCTTTGTATTGGCCAAGGCATTCTGATATGTTGGAACCTCACCTCCTCAACGAGCTGAATTCCTTGCAGCCTGTACCTTGTTAATCTCATCTCATCTGACCGATCCTCCACCGTAGCTACCAGGACTCTGTCGAGGCTGTCTACCGTAGCATACACATACTCCTGTTTATGGGTTGCTATGATGGAAGTGCCTACGCGACCTTCCTGGTCGAAAACGGTGACAGTACTAGGAGTGATCCTCGAAATGTCGCCAGTACTGGTAATCATTATGCCAGTCTTGGTAACGCAGATCTGCTTCGGTTCGATATCCCCTTTTGGGATCGCTCTCTGTGGGTAAGGGTTGCTACCGTGGAAGACGAAGATCTCTGGTTCACCATTTACGGCGTAGATGTAGTCACGCTTATCGGTGCACACCTGGATACTTCCTCCAGATTGCTTGCAAGTGTACCTCATACCTCTACTGCTTCCGTTGACGGAGTTAAATTCAAAGAATTCATCTCCAAACCTTGATATGATTGTCCTGCCACCTGAAAGGAAAGCAACATCATAGACGTCACCCACCTCACTCCCAAGGTATGGAATCTCATCTCCTGACAGAGTAAAGCGGTCACAACCTCTCTTGCTGTTGCCGTATCCTACAACCACTGCATCATTTGGCAGAGCTGCAAGACCGGACAAGCAGCATTCTTCCTCGTGAATGAAAGCCCTTCTTTTTATAATACTCGTTGAATTAGTCAATTCTTCTGGAATGCCTGTATCATTCATATTAGCTTGCTGCTTTCTTCCTCGCCTGTATTTCGTACGCTTTCCAGCACTAGACTCCACATGTTGTGCGGCATTCCCAGTTTCCAGACTGCTAGCTGGAGGCACTCCCGCTTCTTCAGAAACCCCAGCATCATCTGTCGTTTTCTCACTACTGTTACTCTCTATGTCGTTGTCGCCAACATGTATACAACCTAGGGCAAGAAGCTCATCCTCAGCCGGGCGAAACTGGACATTCTTTTTTATCTCTTTCACAAGTGGTGTAAACTCTTCGTCAGTGGCCTCCTTTAGCGAATCCTCTAGCTCTGCGCATCTTAGCTGGTCTGCCTTAATCATATCATGATCTAAAGACTTACTTGCATGATAGGTTAATAGTTGGACAGAATTACTGATCCTACCAATTAATCCTGTGCATCGAAAAATACAACTCCCCAACTGCTTGTTCAAATCTTTCCTGATGCTTTCTATCTTTACTAATAATTCTTCCTCGTTTTGCTGTAGAGTTACAACCTTGATAGCAAAGGCATCTCTGACTTCCGTCTCCAAACCAGTCAGATAGGAATTCATGACATCTCTTTGTAGGGCAGTTTTGGTCAAACATTTTTCAATGTCTGTCTTTCTCGTTGTACTCTTCTCAAGCAAAGCATCTCTCTTAGTCTTTAACTCCTTTTCTAACTCCTCCTGTTTCTTAATCTTGTGACCTTGATGGCTGTCGATATAGCATGTAAGACAGATGAACACATTACAAGGCTGACAGTAAATGTCTTTATAGACATGACTATGCAATGGACAGAATTTTGATGATAGATCGTCATCCTGACTTTGTGAGATGATGTCCATTTTGAGGATATCTTCTAGACCTTTGGCCAAGAAGTTTGGTGTCAATCCTGCAACCCGTTCTTGATCCAGCTTGGTCGACTTCCTGCAGACTGGGCAGACAATGTGATTCAGGTCCTTGTGCTGCTTGTCATATGCTTCTACACAACGCCTGCAGAAGGAATGGCCACAGCTGAGAATGGTAGCGTTCCTTAAGACATCAAGACACATTGGACAGTTCAAACACTGGAGCTTTTCTTCTTTCGACTTGGTAGCCATTGCGGTGTGTTGTCAAGATCACACTGCACAGGGGAAAAATGGAGGAAAAAAGGAGTTTGTCAGAACATTCTTCACATACAGTGGAAACTTGTTAAAGAAATATCATTTCCGATCCATGATTTCTCATATTCTACACAAATGTATTTAGTTCAGGTACTACAAAATGGACGTCAAGGCGTTTGACTACGGTTGGTGCCACCAGAAAATGTCGTATCAGGACAAATACCCCCTGGGCAATCACCCCCAGAAAATTACCCCCCGGAAAACTACCCCAAGGACAATTACCCCCCGAGGAAAATTACCCCCAAGGACAATTACCCCCGGAAAATTACCCCCAAGGACAATTACCCCCTGAGGACAGAAGTAGTAGTAGTAATAGTGGTGGTGATGTTGGTGATGGTAGTAGTAGTGGTGACGGTGGTAGTAGAAGTAGTTGTGGTGGTGATGGTGGTAGAGTGGGGGTGATGGTGGTAGTAGTAGTAGTGGTGGTGGTGGTGATAGTGGTGGTAGTAGTAGTAGTAGTATTGGTGGTGATGGTGGTATTAGTAGTAGTAGTATTGGTGGTGATGGTGGTATTAGTAGTAGTAGTACTAGTAGTTGTGGTGATGGTGGTAGTAGTAGTAGTAGTGGTGATGGTGGTACATGTAGTAGTAATAGTAGTAGTATAGTATCATTTAGAACACAATAAACCGACTAAAGACTATGAACATACGATATTTTCTTATTATTTTTTCCACCTGTTTCTTCTTTTGTTTTTCTTTCTTTTTAACATGGTTGATTATTTTCTTTAATTATTTCGTTTCTAATTTGTGTGAAAGGGAGTAAAAAGAGAGGAAAATTAATCCAACTATCAACAAAATCATGCACAAATCGATTAGGCAATTAATATAAGGATTTAACGAATACAAAACTGCATGAACGCTTATCACGCCATGCCTATTTTTGTATTCAAATACATACCAATGTACCTTGAACCTAGTTCATGGACCTTTGCTGATTGCAAAAATATCAACAACTAATATACCGTACTTTGTCGTTTGTTAATAATTAATTACCGACAGAAAAATATAATCAGGGTGTCCAAATAAATGGGGGGGGGGGGGGGGGGGGGTGGAACCGTCATACGTGTTTTGATTAGGCATGTATAAGGCACACAAAAAGTTATCACATACGTGCAAATATGGGCAAATATAGTAAGTTGAAGTGTGAAAAAAGTGTCGTGTGAATAGTCTCACGCTGATCCGTTTGCGGTTGTAATACATGAAATCGATCAAATGAAGACAAAATCTGTTCTCTTATCATGATTTCATTCGTTACTTTCTTCCCTGATCTCTGTTTCTGTCTCTGTTTATCTCTCTCTCTCTCTCTTTCTCTCTCTCTCTATCTGGCTCTACCTTTCTTTCTGTCTCTCTTTTTTTACCCCTTTTTGTAAGTGTATTTATTATATTAAGCTCTAATATCTCTCACCCTCTTAGTCTGCTTCTATAAACTGTTTCTCTCTCTCTCTCTCTCTCTCTCTCTCTATATGTCTCTTTCTTTGTATCTCTTTCTCTCTCTCTCTCTCCAACTCTCTCTCTCTCTCTCTCTGTCTATCTATCTATGTCTCTGTCCTCTCTTTTCTCCATTATCCCTCTCTAGTTTTCTATTCTGTGATGGTATCTTTATAATTTCAATTATATATTTCTTCTCTATTCCAAGCAAGACACCTTTTGCATATTCACCCATCCTTTCTTCGATTCAGTACATACTGTAGCTGAATATAACATAGAATCTCACCACTACTACTACAACTACAACTACTACTTATAATAATAATATTAATAATAAAAATAATGATAATAATAATAATAATAATGATAATAATGATAATAATAATAATAATAATAATAATAATAATAATTGTAATAATAATTGTAATTATACTTACAATAATAATGACAAATAATCCTCACCATCACCATTATCAGCATACTAATACTTTTCCTACTACTACATCTACTACTACTATACTACTACATCTACTACTACTACTACTACTAAGAGTAATACTTAAAGTGGATAAGTCACAAGACTGTGGATACCTAAGACGCAGAACATCTTTTGAAAAAATACTAGTCCACAGTCGCCATGATGTACCCAGACGAGTTACCGCTTAGTGTTGTTCCTTAAAATCATATTTTCTTAGCTAATAAAATTGCTGTCCAGATCGAAATAATGCCAGGACAATAATAACCAAAGCCCTTTGGAAGCGCATGGAGACGTTCACTGTAGAACTAGAGAATTAAAATGGCCAATTATAAAACGACATATTTAAAATGTTGTCACTCGTCGCCCATTTTATCGTGCATATAATGTTCAGGGGAGTACCAATGACTGAGCCCACGCTGCGACACTACATATCTTAGTGAATTGCCGTTTGGTCTACAACCAGTTCGTCTAATACCCAACTAGTCTATTACCATATGGTCTACAACAAGCCCGTCTATACTATCCACATGATTGCATAATTATACTGTAATAATAATAATCCTCAAATAACTCTGAGACCTTATGGATAGTAGACGAAATGGGCATTAGACAAGTTGGGAATTAAACCGACTGGAAATTAGAACAATTAGGTAGTAGAATTATTGGAGATTAGACAAAATGGACATTTTGCCAAATGACTATGAACCTAAATGGTCAGTAGACCAAATGATAAGTAGACGAAATGATTATTGGACCATGAGGATAGTAGATTGGCTGGGTGTAGACTATATGGAAATAAATCAATCGGATAGCAGAAGAACTAGTTGTAGACCAAACGGCTATAAACCTAAGTTGAATAAAGTCTTTTTAGTTATATAATACATGTATGTTTGTTCTAAAAGAAGGTGATTTAAAAAAAAAACTTTATAGTGATGTTAATAATGTAATTTATAACATTCCTATTAATATTATGAAGCGCTCACCTTTGATAAGTCGTGAATAACTGCTACTCCTGATTATAAATCCGATTGAGAAGGGGCTCCCATTGAGACTCTCACACACAGGCCACAGTTTGCATCCATTTGCGGAGAACTCCAAAGTCTCAAGTGAAACATGACATCTTTGTTACATCGGCCACAATGGTCCCGGGATTTTTAATGATTGTAGCGCGCGGCGGTAAACGCAAGGACGCCCTCTTGCATTCGATGAAAGTAATTTTTTGTTTTCATAGGTTTTTATTCATTTCTCTTATAAAGAAAAATTGTACATAATTTATAACATTGTATACAAACTAACAAAATAATTTTAACATAGGTCTTAGTAAATTTGCAAATGAACTTTTACATTTACATACAAGGTTACAAATAAAGTTACACATTTACAGATGAAAAATATTCACATTACCAAAATTATATTTTCACATTTTAAACAAATCACAAATCAAATTTGTACTATTTCCTCGACCAGTTTGCGTATAAATTTCAAATTATTTCTTTTCTTTTCCACAATATTTTTTTTCCCTCTTAAATTTCCTTTAGAGAGAAAAAAAGAAGGGTTATGATAAAAAAAGATAAATGATAAAAATAAAAAGAGAAAGAGCTAGGGAACACCTACTACCCCCGCACCACACAACATTTAAACACATAACAAGAACAACAGTATACAAAACACACACCGACATAGAACGAACAAAGAAACAAAAGAAAAAGAAAAATAAAAGGAGAAGAGAGCAAAAAGCAAGGGTAGAGAAGTTGTATATTGAGAAAAATTAAAAACAGAAAATATTTATTCTAAACTTTTCAAGGCTTCCCATTTCATTAAATGAATTGAAAGGGTGTCTCTTTCCAATGAAAGTTTTTTCTCTTCATTTCTATTTTCCAATAATCTATATTCTATTTCTTTTGCTTTTGGAGGGTTTCCCTTCTCAGTTTTGATATCGATACAAATCTATGCTACATAATGTAGTGTCTTCGACCGGTTTGCAACAACACCAATAAAGTATCGAATGGTTACATGTTGTTTTTTCGAAGCTTCATAATGTCGAAGAATCGTTATTCCGAAGGTTCGTTTTTCCGAAAAATTAAATGGGGTTCATAATTCGGAATAGGAAATAGGGTTAATATATCCAAAGAATAAAAAAAAATATTCATGATTCCAAAAAGAACATACAGAGCCTTATCTCACCGTTCGAAATAAGGAATCTCCTTTCTTTCTTTCGGAATTTTGAACCCTATTACAATTTCAGAATCACGAAACTTAATAATAATGACAATACCTATTCCACTTCAGGAACTCCGTGTACAAATTAATGTTCAGATAAACGAACATTCGGAAGAACACAAGAAGTGCTTGGAGTTATGAACTCTATATCATTTTCTAAATCACATTAATGAACTCCCTTTCATGCGGAAATATGTGTTTAGAAATTATGAAACTTTGGAAAAACGAGCCTTCGGAAAAATCGAGCGCCTTCCATTTATATGCCGTCGAAATTATGCTTAATTTTCATGTCATTCTCAATCAGCATAAACATTTCAATTCTGATTTCAATTCTGATTATTTATTTAAATTTAGATAGGAAGATGACTCGTGGAAGCGATATGCGAGATGTTTAAACTGGTCTTTGAAAGATGAGTTCCTGAAATTGGCAAAAAATTAGTTTTTTTCATTTTTTAGACAGTTGCAAAAGTTTTCAGAAACGATTCAGAAACAATCTTAAGTGGATTCAGCTCTCTGTCAAAAGCCTTCTGGGGAAAGTAACAGAGACACAATCATACAAAGCAATAAGTGATTAAATGAATGAATGGATGAATGAGTACATGAATGAAACAAATGAATACGATCCAGATAAAGAACAAATGTATTCTTACCCTCAAAACCATCGTCAACTTTCCGTCTATAATTATAAACTTACGCAACAGTAGATGGCGCTATGTAAGAATACATTTCTTCTAGGATTAATTGAATGTCGTTCTTTACCTTCCAGTTACCATTTACCACCACACACACCTCACGTAATTCACACACACGCAACACCCATGCATGCACGCCACTTGGACGCTCATAGCTTTCTACCATCTCTGAACACGATGTGATACATTCCATCTTTTTTTTAGAGCCTACTTTTGTATTAACGTTTCTTTCAATATCACTCTTATTATTTTTGTCATTTTCCCCTTTATTTGCAGGCCTGCATGTGGGATGGGGATATCTTTCTCTCTCCTCTACATGTGTGACAAATAAATTGTAACATCCGTAATGGCCTAATGGGGGTGCGTCTCTGGAAACGAGGGGGGAACATATATGTTCGTGTTTATTTGGATGATCTTTCCCATATACGTGATTTAGATAGCGATATAAAATCTGTATATAAATTATTAAATTAACAGATTTTTATTTAATCTTCATTTGAATAGTTCTTTGATTGATTGATTAATTCATTCACTCATTAAATCAGCTGATCAACCAATCATTCATTCATTCATTAATTTATCTATTCATGCATCCATCTTCTATAAAATCATCCATTTATGCAATCATTCATTCGTTTATACATTCATTCAATTAGTTAATTCATCAATCAATTAGATCATTAATTCATTCATTCATGCATTCATTCATGCATTCATTTACTCACCCATTCATGCAATCAATCAATCATTGCAGACACTCATTCATTCATTCTTTCATAGATTCACTCATTCTAGCCAAATTTTTCACTTTTGGTCAAAATATCTCTACGTTTATATAAACAAACTGCTTCGATAAAAATGACATAAACATTTATTGGTTTAAACAGATCTGACAGACAAAGCATTTTTTTTTTAGAATCTGCTACCTCATTGCATCAATAACACCAAGAAATGCCAGATTTTGAAACATTGCCTTTCATAAAATAAAAAATTTAAACTAAATTTGATGCAAGTGTTAAAAAAGGATTTTCAAAAATATAGACTAGCCTACTCATGGGCCATCATTGAACTGAAACAAAAAACAGGTCGATTACTCACATTTGGAATCATTTAAAAAGAAAACAATTTAAAAGGTAAAGACCAGTTTTGGAAACGCCCCCCTCTCAAAAAATTAAATGGAAGCTTTTATTACCAATCATGTGAAAGAATATGTTTTGACTAATACGTAATGATACAAATTTTGCCGAGAAACCGCCTACTAATCGATATATTTGGGTAAAAATATTATTTCTATTTGGACCTGGTAGATATAACGCATGTGTCGCGTAGTCCCATATTCATCTATCTGTGTACAGTGCTTGTCACTTTACCAAGACTGGGCCAAATTTCTTATCATTTTGATGATTCCAGAACCTTGCAGTACACACCAATACTTATATGATAGATGATCAACCTTTTCTGATCGATTCCACAACGTTTTCTTTCACAATGCAATCGCAATGACCATAACTGGTCTTATCTTATAAGCCTTGAATAATTATATGAACAGGGAATATTGCTGTCGGTGTAATAATTGATCATTTCTTTGATAGTGTAATAGGTCACTCATCAAAGAAGATCACATTTAACGGGCTTGGTTACACTCAACTTCTCCTCCAATATTCACTATTGAAAGTTATGAATTAATTCATACAGACCGTACTCGTAATGATTTACATTGTAAACTAAGACATGGGCCCTGTAGCACAAACCTTACCATTGATGGTAACTACCATGAAACCTTGATTTTAATTGGCTGTTTTATGAGTTTTATATTTCAGTATGATCATTTATCATCAATATCATCATCATCGTCTATCATCGTCATCATTATCACCGTCACCAACAACACTATCGGGTCTTTTTCAATAAACATGACCTAAAAACAAATTGATTGAAATGGACCTGACAGTGAAAGTCATTTATTAATCCGCCACCTCATTTCGCAACCATGATAGTTTTCATCATAATGTCTTGATACAAATGTTATTTGTACCACACTGCATCAATAAAACCAAGAAATTACAGAAACATTGCCTTTTATGAATGAAAATTTTGAAATACATTTGATGCAAATGTAACAAATGATTTACCAAATTTATTCAAGTACACATGTACCAACTAACTCATGGACCATCATTGAACTGAAACAATAGTTGGGTTGCCCCAGATCTGGCTGACATGGTAACAAATAGTACTTTAATCAAGATTTTCTTTCAGACATAAAACAGGTCGAATATATATGCAAGTCATTAACCAAAATAAACAATATTTAAGCCTTGAACAATTTAAAAAAACCAGGGAAAACTGCTGTTGGTATGATAACTGATATTTTTTTGAATTGTTTTTTGTCGCTCATCTAAATAGGAGTACGGATGACTGAGCACCCCCCCCCCCCCTCTCCCTGGAAGACAAAAACTATTTATACCGCTACAATAGCTATACATGACTATTGTTATGTCAATAACTCAACACTCACGCCCAAATTCTCCACCTCCCCGCCTTTACACATGAACTTTCTTTCATTACATGTAACTCCTTTTGTAGACGTTGTCCTACTTTTGTAAAAAGTAAATTTGTAGTTATTCCACTAATACCCCTTTCACATACACGGATTTTTCTTACGAGTCCTTACGGATCGCACAAATTCACCGATCCTTACGATCTGGCCACTTTTACGACCGATTTAAGAGTTGTTACGAGTTATTACGAGCTATTTACGGTTTGTTACGGATTATAACTAGTTACAACGAATATACTTACGGCAGAATTCCACGATTTGTTACGAGTTGTCACGGATAACTACGAGCAACTTACGTATTAGTAACGACCTGTTAACGTGCTGCTACGAATAGTTACGAGTTAGTTACGAGTATTTACGAGTCCTTACGATTTTGAACCAAAAAATAACACTGAAAATGAAATGTTCAAATTTGCAGCTTTTATACCTTTTCCCAAAAACGCAAACGATACGTAAGACTACTTAAAGTATACGTATCTAATTGTAAAGTAATCGTAACTACACGTAAAGTGCTCGCAATAACTCGTAACAATCCGTAAAGCCATTGTAAGACGACCCGAATGAAATCGTAAACAACACGTAAGCACTCGTAATAATCCGTAAATAGTCCGTTAGTAATCCGTAAATAATCCGTAAACAAATCGTAAACCAACCGAAACAAATCGTTAAAGAAGTCTTTACGAGTCATTTACGGATTCTTGCGAGCAGTTAACGGATGGTAAAGTGTTGATGCGAGCGGATTACGATACTTACGGATTGTTACGACCTATTTACGAGTTATTTACGGACAAATAAATCCGTGGACAATCGTAAGAAGATTTTTGACATGTCAAAAATTTTGCTGCACCTTTCACGGATACTTACGAGTGTCTGCGAGTTGTTGCGAGTTGTGACGAGTTATTTACGGATAACAGCGAGTTATTTACGGATGCTTGCGATTGACTACGAGTTGGCGATCCGTAAGGACTCGTAAGGAAAATCCGTGTATGTGAAGGGGGTATTAACAACACTGAACACAAACGTGATTCCACTTCGAGATTAACATTAATGAACCACAAAGTACATGTACATTCCTTTTCATAAACGCATCCGCTTGATTAATAGCAAATTTTTAGCAATTCCACTTAAGTTTTCTCCAAAAATATGTAGTAATCAAGCACTTTTATTTCCACTTAACCTTAATAAGGCCGGGGGAGGCATTATGGGGCACCCCCCCCCCTCTCCGGAATTTATCCAATTGTTCGGGAACGCATACGAGTGGCGCCCCGCCACTCGCTGACTTTTTTCTTTCGAGTCTTGCGCATCTTTTGAAATAAATTTTTTGAAAATCGGACGTACCGTTACAAAGTCACGTGACCTTTTGTCTTTGCATGTCAGCCCGAAAATCGTTCATTTTCATGATGTGTGTACAAAACATAAGGAAATCTCATTTTTCCAAAAAAGAGATAAAACATTGGTTATTTGGTCTTGTTTATAGTTTGGGTGTTTACTTTGGGGTTCAAAATAGTTGAATTATAGTGAGAATTAAAATAAAACAACAAAAACAATAAAATACATAAATACAAAAACAAAGAAGCACATAAGAAATTATCAAATCAATAGATAACATAAGGAATAACGCCGCTCTTCAAATTTGTGTTGGTAATATTATTCCAAATGGTCTACAGAATATATGTAGTGAAAAATAATGTTTAAATCTGAATAATATATGATTTATGGGTAAAAATGTGAATTTTATGAACTTATTTGCATAAATTACCATAAATATGGAAATGAGTGCATTTTTCAAAAAATTAAATTGTCCATAGTATTCTATACACTTCACTTGACATGCGTGCAAATTTTCACGGCGATCGGCAGTTTCACGGCCGAGATCTTGAGGGGAGCCATAATGGCCCCCCGACCGTATTAAGACCTGAAATAGCCCGGCCTTATTAGGGTTAAGAATGTAGAGCAGAGGTGGTGAAGCGACTTCCAAAGTGGGGGGAGGGGGGGGGGGGGGGGGGGGGTGGGGCATCATCAAAAAAATTACATCTTATAAAGAGGGAGAAAAAAAAACAATCCTGATGGGGTTATAAGCACAGTCTCATAACAGAAGACTGAAAAGACCTTTGATAAGTAACATAATTATGACATATTTAAATGCGAGCGAGCGGTAGCGAGCGATCTTTGGAGGAAATAGTTTTTAGTCGCTTGAAATTAGGGGCATGTTTAATGATGAGAAGAAAAGGGGACACTTATTAGAACAGAAAAGGAGCACTTGTCAAAGTGCAACGGGTAATTATCAGAGGTGAAAATGGGGCACTTATTACACCTTAAAAAGGGGCACTCACCAGGGATTAAAAAGACACTTATGAGAATGAAAAAGGGGGCACTTATAATAAAAGGAAATATGCATTTGTTGAAAGAAAAGAGGCACCGATCATATTTTATTAGGGGCATTTACCAGAGAAGAAAAGGGGCACTTATAAGAATGAAAAGGCACTATTTGCATACTAGGTGAAAAGGGGCATTTATGAGAAGGGGAAGGGGCTCTTTTTAAATGGGGGCACTTATCAACAGGAAAAGGGGCACTTATTGGAAAGGAAAGGGGGCACATGTGAAAATATAAGGTGCGCTTATCCGAGTTAAAAAGGGGCACTTGTCAAAGTAAAAGGGGCACCTCTCAGATTTGGATAGGGCAATTATCAAAGGTGAAGGGGATGCTTATCAAAAGTGAAAAAGGGCACTTCTCGTACGTGAAAAGGGGGCACATACTAGAGATTAAAAAGGGCACTTATGAGAATGGAAAATGGACACTTATTGCAAAGAAAATGGGAACTTGTCGAAGGAAAAGGGGTACGTGTCAAACTAAAGGGGCACTTATCAGAAGTGGAAAGGGGAAGGGGCACTTAAAAAAATAATAGGGGAACTTGTAAAAGTAAAAGGGGCAATTCTTACAAAGCTAAAGGGGCACTGTCCCCCTGCCCCCCCCCCCCCCCCCCCACCACCCCGGAGCGCCGCCTCTGATGTAGAGTATTGCTCTTGAATTTGATGAGGCACCATTGCTTTACCTGAACAAAAACACAAAAAATGAAAGGGAAATTATATTGCTCCTAAAAAGAAACAAGGTATTCATGAGCACTTCTTACTTCATCATTATATCTACTCACTGTACATTCTATTACAGATTACAACTACATTTTGCAACCTGTATACAATTTCGTTTGTAAGCAGACGCTTGATCATTCCGCGAAATTCCATAAGACGTATA
>JAVYIG010008824.1:0-84967 GCA_035222895.1 Strongylocentrotus droebachiensis | reverse complement strand
CGCGCCCAAAGGAGGTGCGACCTAGAGCAATTTGTTATGTTTCCTTTTGATTCTCGTTGCTTTTGTGGGCGTGACGTATACCATGCCGCAGCTGCTGAATGAACCACCGCCATCAGGAGCTTGAATGTCATGCCATCGCACAATGGAGAGGGGCCGTCCTTTTTATTAATGTTTATCCTTTTTCAGAGAAGTGAAATGTAGAAGAACTTTGTGATGTAGTGAGCAAGGTCCGGAAGATGCCTGCCACTTTGTTCTGATCGTTCGACACTGACGGGTGAAGCTTGCTAATTGAGTGGAGAAAATCTCTTCTCTCTCTACATTTGTCTGCTGTAATTACCGAAGAACACTACACGAAAATGTGTGAATGGGGATACACTGGACACGGAGGTAAGTCCTAATAGTCACTGCACCTATACAGTTAATAATCTGCTCTGTTGTGGCGGTAGATCTTCAGCTAGTACTCCATGCCGCTGCGCCTTGGCAGGACACTTCCTTTAATTTTTACGACAGATTTAATTGATTGAATTTAGTTTAATTGATCTCTCTCTCTCTCATTTTATTATTTCTATTTTTACTTCTACTTTATTAGTTCTAGCTCTCTCTTTCATTTAATATATCTCCCTTCTCTTTCTCTTTCTCTTTCTCTTTGACTTTGTCTCTCTCAGTCCTGAAAATGGATTGAATGGATTTTTGGTGCAATATCCCTTGTTAATTGTTATGCTGAATTGTTGCAGTTATATTTTTACTGCATGGCACGATTGAATGACTAAAACTAAAAGACTTGGCGATAATTAACACAAACAGTGTCAACAAGTAATAACAATATAAAACAATGGTCTCTATATATTACTAATTACTAGTCTGTAGAACAAAATCATTTATGCCATCTGTGTGTTGAAGATTTGATAAGTAACAACTGTCATTCTTGATTATCTATTTACTGTTAGATAGCTTTATAAACATGCAAGCCTACTAAACTAACTCCTTAATTTTACTTTTTAGGGTAAAAGAATGATAAATATATACCGGTATGCAATTTAGGATCATTCAAGACAATGCAACGGCCCTTTGAAATAAAAAGGGCATCCCTTATATACTCAACATAAGTTGTAGACAGACAGTGAGTTCTTTATTGTTGATTTGTAGTGATGTAGCATGTCTAGAGAAGTCTCCGTAGGCTGTTTAAAGGCTCTATATTTAGCCATGCATATGGCTCACCACTTGGGTGTAGTACCCTGTCTGATGTAGACACATCGTTATAATAAATATGTGGATTTCCTGCTTGATGTCTCCCTCTCTCTGAGGCACTCGGTTGGGCTAATCATAGGCCTACTGTGCTCTAATTCTTCCCTGTTACATTTGAAAGAAATATTTCATTTAGTGTTTATTGTTGTTTCAATGTTCTTGCTACCTAAATGATTTGAGATTTATTTTTATTCTTGGCCACACCCTTGTGGGAATTGGTAAAGACCATAACTAACTATATCTAGATGTAAACCTATAACTTCAGGCCCCCAAAAGCAAGCATTGATGCAAGCTACATTTTGACTATAGCGCTTGAACATCCAAACTTATGTGTTAAGCATTTTTCATATAGTTACTGGCATGTTAACCCAACCAGGCTTTTAATAAATTATGCCCATATTTCTGTCACTCTAGCTCATATGCTATTGAATTCCTAATTAGGCAAGGCAACAGATATTTTTTACTCTCACAAGTACCTGCAAATCTGAGTCTCATGAATACACATGAACCCTCTTACACAACAAGATGATTTGGTAATTGGTCTTGTGTTTTTCCATAAAGATCAAATCAGTGGCCAATCTGCACAATGTTACATGTACGTACACCCCCTGTAACCAATAATGTTTTGGCTCATCATGAGTGCATGCAGCTGGGATATTGGCATAGCCCCAAACGTTTGTGACTCTTGTGTGTCTGTGTGTATGGAAGGGGGAGGGGGATAAAAAATTGTCATCAAATCATAATGACAGACAAGGTTACTTCCATGCATCCCAAAAGACCAAAATTAGTTGAGAGAACTTGCCAAAAATAGCAGAATTATTGGCTAATTTTATCTGGCTTATAGGGCATTGTCTTGCAATTCCCAATATGTAAGTCGTGTGTGTGTGGGGGGGGGGGGGGGTGGGGGGGGGGGAGATAGACAGAGAGAGAGAGAGAGAGAGAAGGAAGGAGAGACAGAGAGACATAAGGAGAGACAGAGAGAGGGAGAGAGAGAGGGGCATAGTACTGAAAGAAAGAATAACAAAAAAGCACTGCAATTTTTACCTTAAACTGTCTTTACCATGTCAAGTTCAAATTACATATTGAGAAGACAAAATGACGATGCAAATTTATCTGACCTCTGTTCGTTGATAAAATTCAATTTGCTTTTGTACAAGAAAATCATAAATTGTATTATTCAATTACATAGACTGATGATTGATTATATATCACTCTCACCTGTCCTGTGTTAACAGAGTCAGAACGTACATGTCGTGTAGGCCTGTCCTGTATGTAAGTTGCTGGTATGTGTTTGGTTAATACAAGCACAGCTACATGCAGACGTTTGTTTATTAATGGAATGAGGGTTATTTCACCTCCGGAAAAATTGCACATTTTCTTCTTTTTCAAGTTAATTGATGTAAAAATTATTGTTATATGTGCAAGAAATGTCTCCATCACAAAAAATACTTTTTTCAATAACTTGAACTCTTGAAGGACAAAATTTAAGTAATTCAGAAAAAAATGGCTGTATAATTTTGTTCAGACATTCATTTGTTTGAGACTTCCATGTGTGAAAGTGGTAATTTAAAATTGTCAAGAGATAGCTTTTGTATTGTGTGTCACTTTTGAAATATAAATTGTTGGAAACTATGTTGAAAACTATGTAGAATTGCCCCTGAGCAAATATGCATGCAATTCATTCTTGAACTGTCCTATCTTTCATCAAATTGATTTCTATTTTCTCATGGCTAAAGGCTTAAGGTTTCTCTTTTTTCACCTGCCTCTTATGTTGGATTTGATATTTTTTTTAATTTCAAATGAAATTAAGAAAAATCTGTTGAATTACTGATAGTACAAAAAATCAAAAGGATTTTTAGTATAAATTTGATCAAGTTTTGAGCCTTTAGAATGAGTAGACAAATGGAATTTGATGAATTGTAGAGGTTTGTGGTCTCGTGGATAAGTCAACCGACTGCAGATCACAACGTACAGGGTTCAAATCCCAGCCCGGCACTCACGACGATAATCTACATTTGCCACTCTCCACCCAGGTGTTAAATGGGTACCCTGTAGCATGCAAACTTTAATGTGAGCGTCTATAAAATAGCGCCCGGCTGGAATGCTCCCAAAGGAGTGGAGAATGTGCATACATTGTGTACGGAAAGCCTGAATTGGATGACCGGGATAATAATATATTTGTAAAGTGCTTAGAGACAACGTTGATGTATTAAGCTATATAAGTGAAATATCATTATTATTAATGTGTTGCCCCCAAACT
This sequence comes from Strongylocentrotus droebachiensis, assembly GCA_035222895.1. Classification (NCBI taxonomy): domain Eukaryota; kingdom Metazoa; phylum Echinodermata; class Echinoidea; order Camarodonta; family Strongylocentrotidae; genus Strongylocentrotus; species Strongylocentrotus droebachiensis. Next base: position 81,462 of record JAVYIG010008824.1, on the reverse strand, counting down.
TAAGTCCCAGTCATATGGGAAAAAATCTTGTAGTAGGAACCCCCTCTTCACTTTCCACTATTCTTGGCAAGAAATTGGAAAATCATTTTTACTTGGCTAAATGAAAGTTTTGTAGGCCTATTCAAATGCAAATTATAATATAGCCCCAAGCATAATCTCTGACTTCTCGGTTTCTACATTTAACTTTCTACTGTTAAACAATTGAGTACTGAATTCTCTTAAAGTTCCCATCAGGCTACACAAGAGGCACAAGAGCCACCAAGTTCCTGTAGGCAACGGGTCCATTCGTAATGTTCTCTGTTCTCTCTTTCTTTCTTTCCCTCTTTCCTTTCTTCCTTCATATCTATCTTTCATTCTTCCTTCTTCATATTTACATTTCTTTGTTTTGCTAGATCGTGAATTGCATCCGTCAGATCAAACGTGGGCATTTTCAGATGCTCGAAATATTGTCAAAAACATGTATGAACTTTACACTGTGGTTCCACTCCGGTCAATGCATTCATAAATCATCCTGCTTTTGCTCTGTCTTTCTTTCTTCCTTCTTCATATCTACATTTCTTTCTGTTTTGCTAGATCATGAATCGCATCCATCAGATCAAACGTGGGTGTTTTCAGATGCTCGAAAATCTAAATATTGTCGAAAACATGTCTGAACTTTACACTGTGGGTCGATCCACTCCGATCCCTGCATTCATAAATCCTCCTGCTCGTGCTCTGTCTTTCTTTCTTCCTTCTTTATATCTATATTTATTTCTTTCTGTTTTGCTAGATCATGAATCGCATCGGTCAGATCAAACGTGGGCGTTTTCAGATGCTTGAAATATTGTCGAAATTTGAAAACATTTACACTGTGATTCCACTCCGATCCATGCATTTATAAATCATCCTGCTCGTGCTTTATTTTTCATTTTTCCTTCTTTATATCTATATCTTCATTTCTTTCTGTTTTGCTAGATCATAAATCGCATCCGTCAGATCAAACGTGGGTGTTTTCAGATGCTTGAAATATTGTCGAAATTTGAAAACATTTACACTGTGATTCCACTCCGATCCATGCATTCATAAATCATCTTGCTCATGCTTGCATTCCATCTTGGTGGCTATGCAATGTTATGTGCAGTGTCCTGTCATAGAAATGCAATAGTCTTCTGATTGATTACTGCCCCTTGAGCTTGAACTCTGTGCATTCCTAAAATATGTCAAAGTTCTTGAGATTGCCGTTACATCATTGAAGACAATACCATCTGTCCAGTACCTATGAAAAACCATATGTCTGTCTGGCAGTCAATAAAGGTGATGCAATCGCGTCATGTCTATAACTTTTACACACTTATGAGGGCAGAATACAAAATTAATTTAAAAAGAAGGCTCTGGTTGAATCAAGAATTCTAGCATTTTCAATAAATTACCTTTTCAGCTCTTTTCAGGATTATTCAAATATCCGTCTCCAATTGAAATTAAGTTTTACAGGTACATGTATATGAAATTAGCTCAATAAAGCCCTATGAATGGTTATTTTTTAACTTATGGAGATAAGATTCAATTTGCAATTTCTGTTGATGAATTGCAGGGAAAGGGAAATCTCAAAGAACAGTGTACTTGAAGGGAAAAGGATTGTATATTGTCTAGCAGCCTGATATGCCTGACTTCTCTTTTCCTCATATATTTACCGGTAATATTGTCAAATCCAATGGAAGAAAAATGTTTATCAATGTGGTCTTCGACAAACTCAAAACACTAAGAAATTTGGTTTCACCAAAACCATGACCTTGCCCAACACTATGTAATATACCTTTACAATTGCAAAACAACATTAAACTATACTGTGAGGAATGCGGTAATTGTGGTACTTTACTTCCACGGTATAGCATTGAGCTTAATACATGTATAGCTGGAATTCTGGTGTAGGGATTGTTTTAATCATGCTTTATTGATGTCATCTGTAGTCGTGCCAAAAATAGAATCAACAGTCAGATATTTGGAATTATCATGGAAGGTACCATCTGCCCTTTTAGGGGGAGAGTGAAATGTGAATTATAGTTGTAATCTGTTTCAAATATATATAACTTTTGACCCAATCATTTTTTTCAATCCTCAATAAACCTTTGCAAATTGTCTGTGATTACATTGAAGTATTCAGATTTGCACATTCTAGTTTTCAACAACTTTGACTGTCAATTTTGTATTTTATTATTATGACAATGTGGATTTAGGAATCATTATTAATATCAGGCAATAGAAAAAGCCATGGCTACAAAATTATCAATATTTTGGAATACATCATAACTAAAGATTTTATTTTTCCATTATCGGTACATATTTTAAAAGTTAAACTACTTAATATTGATAGCAAGGTACTTTTAAGAAGAAGAAATTTACAAGAGAGACAGATATATGAAAGTAGTGTAAATAAATTGCATAATATACAGATGAATGTTGTTGAAAATCTTAAAAGGGAAACTCTTAAAAGGGAAACTCTTACATTGAACGCACTGTTGGCTTTTCCCTATTTGTTTTGTGCACAAAACTAGAAAGAATAAAAGTACTTTGGAGTTCAATATGCCATGTACAGTTCTGAAAGGGGAATGTCATTTTACATTAATTAGTTAAAGTAAGGCAACGTCATAGCTTTCTTTGAGTTGTTCTAAGACCACATCGATAAACCGTTTTCTTTCCTTGGATTTGACAATATGAGGACAACTGAAGTCGGGCATATCTCCCTGCTGCACACGTATCTATATCTTTTTCCCTTTCAAGTACGCACTATTCTTCTCCTTTGAAATAGCACTAACACATTCAATACCTCTAGACTTTAAGAAAGTCACTTTATTTCCTCATGAAATTACATATTTGAGTAGTTTTCGGAAATTTGTTTTTCACAAAATCAATGTTATTTCAACACAATTGTTTGATTTAACTAAATTTCACTCGCGGCTCCCCTAAAGATGCTGTACGTGACCACGGCACCTTTACATGGATGCGTGCACAAAATACCCCAGGCATGCATCAATTTTTTGTTCGCGTAAAGTTTAATAGAACCATACAAGTCGATCATTATGAGAATTTGAAATGATGTTCATAATTCTGCCTCAGGAAATACAAGACGTGGGGTTACTATGACCACTAGCATCACATTGTGATGAACATAAGGGCTTTAAATTATTATCAATGTTGTTGTTGTTGCAGCTGTTATCATTAATGTAGAGTAGGATCAGTCTCCCAACGCCAAAGGAATTAATTTATACTTCTGCTCGATTGGTTTTATTACCGTATATTGATATATTGTTTTGGGTGAACTGGAGCTAGAGGGATTATAGATGTGCTGCAAATTCATCTTTTAATTAATCAATTGGTATGTCATGGGATGTGTATTGGCGCCTAAGGCTAAGAGATTAAAAACATGCTGATCTGTTGAAAATTATTATTTTTTCGAAGTATATGTAGGAAAAAGATTAAAAAAACAGTTTATTGTTGCAGCATCATGTCATTCTATATGACACCAAACACCAACTGTAGTCATTGAATTGGAGTTTAAACATTGCCCTACCTCCGACCTTTCTTAGAGCTTCTAGAAGTAATACCGCTCTGAAATCAATACCTGGGAGTTAGCATTTGGATATCTTCTCAGTCATCAATAGGATTACAGTGGCATTCAGATCATCCAACCAGGGGACTGGGTCTGTTTACGTGTGCACAACACTGCACATACGTCTGTAAACTTTCAGGAAATTTGTGTAATTTAAAGTCGATCTTCCTCCTGACATAGTAACTTCTTGGTTTTTACCTGAGACATTTGACATTTGTTGTTGTTATAAGCTGTATACCGGTAAGCTGATATTGCAAGTTTGCACACATTTTTGTCCTTTCCCACTTATTTAATTTGAAATGACAAGGATAATGAATAAAGTAAAGTAAAGTTTAAAAAACAGTAAAGATAAAGACTGATCAATCGATGAGGTAGAAATAGATCAATCATGACATCACTCCCCCCATTTAGATCATGACAAGGGTTATCCCATTTGAGTGGAACATTGGGCCAGTCGATCTCCATCAGCCCGAGTTGGCCAAATAGCCCGCTATTTCTGATCCGGGAAATTAGCCAAATCATGAAATAGCAGGTTATTTGGCAGGTGAAGATCAGGAAATCTTCCCAAGATATCTTGGTCTAGTTTGTAAAATAGCCCGCTATTTGCGGTCTGTCCTCACCAGCCCAAAGACATGCTCTATGAGGGAACACTGAGCAATTTTCTTGAGCAAATTTCTTGAGTTAGAGTTTCAAGCTGATGAAGACGCGATAATAGCGGGCTATTTGAAATGAGAATTTGTATGTCAACAAAATTCATTAAAGGGCAATCCAGTCCTTGTAGTGAGTTGATTTTTATGAAAGCAGAAAACTTAAAGAAACAGAATGGAAAAAGTTTAAAATGAATGTCTGAAATATGAGATCACCAAGTCTGCGAGTCTCAAATTGGTAGTTCGGTCAGTGGATTGTGACGTAGGACGTGGATAACTCTCCTTTGGGGCACTGCTAAAAAAATATTATAAATAGCATTATATTATAGGTCCTCTAAAAAGAATAGACCCTCCTGAGAAATGAAGTTTTGAAGATTTTTTTTTTTTAAGTCATTTTATATGTTGGAACAGATAAGTAATCCGGCACTACATCACATTGACATTACCGATTCAACCGAGTTGAAGTGCCCATGCGTAGAGTAATTACAAATTTCAAAAATTCATAACTTTCTTATATTTAGTCAGATTTTATTGAAACTTTGCATCTATTTGCTAATCAGATTCTTCTGCTTTCTTTTAGAGTAGAGTAGATGTCTATTTGGATTGGATTCCCTTTAATGAATGAATAATTGCATTCAATGCATTGTAGTCTCGATATCCTTGATCTGCATGCACTCACAGTGTTCTATCTGTGTTTGTTAAATTACATTGTCCTCCAAAATCAAAGCAAACCCATACAATGTAGGGATGGAGCAGAGGTGAAACAAAAGGCGCTTGTATCAAATTAATTAGCCTAGCCAGCAGGCGAAGGTTCTGGGATTTCATAAATGATTAATATATGGAAACTTGGCAAACTTTGTGATCAGAAAACGCTATAGTGCTTTACTTACATTGTCAGACATACTCTTTGCAGTATGTGAAGCATATGGTAACCAAGGAAACTAATTTGAATTAATTTAGAAACAACTTCTGCTGAAACTAGATCGAGCTCGATACCCACTCTCTGTATCTCCTGATTGCTTAAGAGCTTCTTTTGTCCCTTCTCACCCTACATCTTTTAAGGGTCTGTCAGAAACATGATGTGAAGCAGTCAGAAATGTGATGTGAAGCAGGTCTACATGTATATTGGTAACAACAATGATGTGGTAATGCTTTGAAATAGTTGTTATGAAAGCATCTACATGTACGTGTAGGATTCCACCATAATTGTATTGCAGGGTGAAAAAATATCTTATATCATGTATTGAAATGACTTTTCCCATACTTATGGTTTATCTTTTTTTGTTTGTGTCTTCTGATGTTTTTACTTTAATCCTTAAACAAATTAGTGAACAGTTCGGTTATTTTCATGACCATATATCAAAATGTTAAGAACGCCTTTAAGGTAAACAAGCATTATATTATGTCTGATGTATACCAAGGGCAACTGATAATCTCCTCATCAGTATTGAAATTAATTCCTCTCAGTATTCTATTTCCCCTCTCACTCACTCACTCCTCAGTCTCCCCAAGGAGTTAGGATTTCAAGCTCCTCATCAGTCTACCCTCTGTGTCTCTTTGCTGTAATGCTAGGCATTCATCTTGAGAGGTTCCTGTCTGGATCTAGCTGTCCTGGTTTTGACCTTAATTGTTTTGGCTCCTCTGCCTCAATTAGCTCAATCAGGGTGTTAATTCTCATCAGCTTGAACTAGAAAATAATCCTGCTGTTTTTAAACTAGCTCGAGCTTAATTTCTCAAGCTATTTGGTAGATTAAGACAATAAGAGGCTATTAGCCTGTATTCAGCCTGAGCTAATTGCCCCCCCCCCCCCCCGAAAGAAAAATGATTTGGCTAGTTGCAAAATAGCCTGCTAATTCAGAAATAGCTCACTATTTATGTCCGGTCTTCATCAGCTTGAGATGCAATCTCGATCCCTGCATGCGCAATGACCAACTATTTCCTGTCCTAGCTACTCTTGATTTTTTCACGTTTTCGATCAGCTGCGTGCATGCGTTGTGTGTACGTGTGTTGGGCAATATAGGTCTTCCCTGCATGGTCGGAGCCTATGGCTGGAGATGAGCACAGCGTGTGTTTTCAAAGATGTCATTATAATAATCCTGCTGAAATGGGCTTGCGCCAATCTTCGGCCTGCAGTTCAATCGCGAGCTGATGAAGACGCCAACGCGAACTTCAGTCTAAAACAATTAACTTACCGGTACTCTTTTTTTCTGCTACAGCTAATGAAACCCACCTAAGGTTCTCTTTTCTCCATCCTCTAATTCCTTCCTTCCTCCTTTCTCTCTCTCTCTCTGCCTTCTACCTCCTCGATTATTTTCTTTATCTTTATTTCTTTATCTCTATCTTTATTTCTTTATCTCTATCTCTTTATTTCTTTCCCCGCAATCTCCTTATCTTTTTATCTCTTTCCCCGCTATCTCAATTTCTCCCCTTCTTTAATACTCTCTGCCTTCCACTATCTCATTCCCTCTCTCTGCCTCCCAGCCCTGTTTCCCTGCGCCCTCTCATTCCCTCATCATCCCCCCTCTCTCTCTCTCTCTCTCTCTCTCTCTCTCTCTGTTATTCATTTCATCATGAAACTGAAGACTATCAGCTGCTATCTGAGGCAAACATCAATCCCCTATCCAGTGAATCCTTTCCAGGATGCTGCTTAATTTGTAGACTTTGTCGCACAGGATGTAAAGAGGAAAGAATTATTTAAAGTTGTGGCAAAGACTTCCCAGAAATGAAACATCACAAACCATGCCCACTTACTACATGTACATAAGATAAGATAAGATAAGATAAGAAAAGATATTTATTTGTCTTTCTTTCAAATGTCACATAGAGCATAACATTAGATCATTACACATTTACAATGAAAAAAACACAAATTATGGCAATGAGAAAAACAAAGTGAACTAAAAGAAAGACGAGTATACCCTGGTAAAAGCAGAACTTGCTCCCCAGGGAGTGGAGAATGTGCAAACATTGTGCGGATAAGCCTGAATCCGATGAACGGGGTAATAATATATCTCTAACGCGCCTAGACACATCCTTGATGTATTAAAGGCCTAGCTAGTCCACTCCAAAAATAACTTAAATAATAGAAGCAGAAAAATGAGACAACCAATCAAAAAAAGTTTGAGTAAAATCGGAAGGCTAATAAGAAATTTATGCATTTTTAATGACATGAAAAAGTTTGAAAATCACAAGACAAATTGGCAACTTCTCATGTACTCCTGATTCAGGCCTTTCTGCAGAATATATATCAGTGGTCAAGATGAATTGACCAGTGAATAACAAAACATGTAAAGAAACTGTTACCTTATGTTCTAGAACCCCAGTTTTCAGACATGACCATATATAGTTTTAGCTTTTTGAAGTTTGCGCCCTGGGCGACAGTTTGATTGTATTAAATTACCAACGCTGTAAGGGCAATTAATTAGCACAATTAATTAGCACATTTGTCAGTAATTCAACTCCTAGCTTGCTCTGTTTAAATAAGATTCTCTTCTTGAATGATGTTCTTCTCTCACATGGTCTGTCAAAGAGTCCACCTCCACCCCAACGAATGACACCTCATGTGCATCAATCATTAAAGGCCTGTGACATGATAACATGATCGTGACGATAAATATAATGTTGATGCGGTCCCAACCCTACAAAAGACACCTGACACCTCATGTGCATCGAGCATTGAAGGCGTGTGACATGATAACATGATCTTGACAGTCAATGTTGATGCGGTCCCACCCCAACGAATGACACCTCATGTGCATCAAGCATTGAAGGCTTTGGAGTTGTGACATGATTATCGTGACAGTGAATACAATGCTGAGGTGTGGTGGATGTCTGTCTTGCCAAACCTTGGGCTGTGCCAAGTCATGTGTTAGTGTAGGAGTAAACAATTACTTGTGGTCTGTGAGAGATTTTGATATGATTTGGAGTTGTGATAATGACTCGTGTCGTGGTTTCATGTGACAGCTAGGTTTTAATATGAACTGATCTGATGTGGTGGTAAAAACATGAGACAAAGAATAATGGATTGTTACTTTAGTGTCCCCACCCAATTCCTTTTTATCTTCCTGCTTTGTGTGTAGCCTTATGTGATATTTGTTCTAAAATGAAATAAAGAATTATCAGAGTTGACTAAGACAATTAAATAACAAAGTTCGCAAAATTGTACCCCCTTTTAAATGCATGATGATGAAATTGAATTTGATGAAAAGAACTTAAAGTTACCCCACGTTTCTGGGAAAAATATCAAATATGAAAAGATAGATCCCCTCCTTGAAAAACGAAAGACCATGCAGATTCGGAACAGGCAAAAAATTAAGTTTTTCATTTCGGGGGCTCCATTTCAAATTTTGGGGAAATTTTTTCGGGGGCTACTTTTTCAACTTTCGGGGGCTCTTTTTTCCATTTCGGGGGCTCTTTTTTCTGGGGCTACTTTTTCATTAATTCATAAAAGGATAGGCCTAGTTTGTTGAGATTTGTTTAGTAGGCTAAGGTTTCAGGCTTCCTGCTTCATAATTGCCTATTAAAAAAGAAACCCCTTTTTCTAGTTCAATAACTAAGTTTTCATGTATTGATTTGATGCAAGAACTGTAACATAATAGACCCTAGATTGTGACTATTTCTGGCCATGAATTTTGATAATCATTTTTCAAAGTAAAATTTTCACAAGAAAATCAGACAGTCGTTTAAAAACGACGTAGAAATTAGTAATACTTTTACTAATTCTAAGCTCAGGTTTCGTAAATCTATTCACGAAACTATATTGAAATCGCGGCAATAATGATGCAAACCAACAGATAACAATTTCAAAGTGTCAAATCTCTTCGACTCGAGCTCAGCCCAACTCACACACACACTGCAGCATAACTTCAACACCGGCGCCGCAGGCGTCGGACGCCTGCGCTGCTTGTGTTGGGGCTTTAGCTCAGCTTCACTCACACACACTGCACAGCGGCAATGCACTGTATTGTATGCGTGTCAGTCACAGTGATTTTGTCTGATTTTCTTTACTTTGAAGAAATGATTATCAAAATTACGTAAACATGGCGAGAATATCACAAAATAGGCTTTAATTTCATACCTCTATTTATGGAAACTTTATAAAATTGCGGCAATCGTGAATTCGTGATGGAAATTGATTGCAGTTTCGCGATCATTTAGTGGTTCATGGTCTAGATTCAGCTTCTACCAAAACAAAATCGACCGCCAAAAACTCGACCCCTACGCTCGCTCCGTCTCGATCTCGCAACTGCGAAAATGTACGTGTTTTGGCGTACTTGCGTGCGACATGGTAAGCCAGGTAAGGTATGGAATATGGTTCAAGTTTTTTTACGACCGATTTTTGTGTATACAATTTTACACGGAGATTCAGCGCGCGGACCAAGAAATGCACGCAATGAATACGAAGCTAGAAGAGAGCGCGCGACCGCTCGTAATCGTTACGGGGGCGATTTGAGATCATTTCACTTTTTGATGTCGCCCCCGAAATCGGATTTTGAGCCTATTTCGGGGGCTGTTTATGGTCTTTCCGGGGCGAATCCGCCCTCCGCCCCGTGTATTTTTTTGGCTGATTCGGAACCAAGAATCACATTTACTTAGCCTAAGAATTACTAAAGCTACCTTTGAACTTGAACATATCAGTCTGCAGCTAAGTACATGTGATATTTGTTGGAGATAGAAAATAAACAAAACTCCAAGATGAACAGAGATCTTTTTCATTATTTTTTGTTTTTAAATAAACACCTAAACTGGAAAATTGTGAGTATATAGTAATTAGGGGCCATCAATCATTTTAATTTGAACAATCAAGTCATTTTGTGTTTGGTTGTTTGGATTTGTTGCCCATAAAACCTGTGAAATCATTTTGCTGATCCATAACTTTTATTGTGCGTATGTTTGCTGATGACTGAAGCAATATTTGTTTCTTCTTTTATCTGTTTGTGCACACAATAGCACTTTAAACATTTACACCCTTAAACAAATTCCAATTGCTGATTTATTGCCAATTTAGGAACACTGCATGCAGCCCAAAATAGAAGCTGTTTCCAATCCAAAGATTGTCAACTTATCAATTTACCTTCATTGTCAGGTAATTTTATAATGCAATCAGCTATAACTAATTAGGACAATACTAATGATCTGTACATGTAACGTGACTATAGGTTGAAAATGACACAAGTGTACTTCATGATGCCTTGTCAAAAACTACTATAGAAGTTTTATTAGGTTCTGATGGTTAATACAGTGTCGTGACTTCCTAAATGACAATTTGTTAATGCATTGAATATTTCAAAAAGGTGGTCTTGAATGCCGTGAAAGATATGTGCGTTGCACGCCTTCTAAATTAATCGATACACACTTGCAAACTTGCATTTTCTATTGAGCAAGCACGTTGTGCTTCCTGAGGGATTTTTGTTTCTTTGACTCCAATCAAAAGACTTGCAAGAAGAGAGCGATCGAATGACCTAATAACAAAATGGTTTGATAGAGCTAGAGCATAGCTTTTCTTCATGCATCTGTAGGTTTTTTTTCTTCTCTTTTTTGTGCTTGCTTGCATTTTTACTTCATCAATAAACGTTCTTGATCAGAATTTTACTTTGCCTTTATTATCCACATGTAGCTGTTTTCTGCTCAACAATTAAAGCCTTTGGATATGAGTATGTCAGAGACAATGACATATTTCTTTCTACATCACTGTAGTGTTTGGAAAAACATTTTCTATTTCCGTCTTCACAACTTTGTTCTGCTTCTCATTCATATCATCTGTTTGGAGAGAAAGCAGAACACTTCTTCATTTGAAAAAAAATTAATATCAATAATTTTTCAGTAGTTTGTTGTCAAACTGTACTCTTTACTCTTGTGCGCCTCGGAATAGAATATTGTAGATAGACCGCGCTATATAAATGCCTATTATTAGTATTATTGACAAGTTTTCACGAGGTAGCAAACTATCAGGCATGATTTATACTGTTTAGATTTAATTTCCTTTTCCTGTAGGATGGATTTCTTATGAAAAACATTTTGTTTAAAGTCTCAATCAAAGTTGTATTACTTGCTCATCGATATCGGAAAACCACTTCTGAAGGAAAAGGCCGACTCAACAATGATTACTTGTTAAAAATCTAATATTTCTTCATGGATCTGTGATTCTGGCGAGCAAGTTTGCAAGTTCACGGCCTTTTTATGATTGTTATTTACTCATTTAATTGGATAAATATCCACAAATGGCATGCCTGCGTATAAAGCTCATAACTTTCCATTTACCAAATCAAACAGCTAGGTTCTTTATTTCTTCAAACACGGTCTTTATTCTTTAAACAAGGTTATACTCTTCAAACACAAAAGTATAATTTTCCTTGTTTGTAATCCTGTGTTTTCTGTGAGCATCGGAAATGAGTAGGTATAGTTTTCATAGTCCAGATTCTGTCCGTTTTTATATATATTTATTGTCCAGTCATCTTTGTCCCCCTCCCTTACATGTATCCCACACAGAGCACAATGTCTCAAAAAATCATGCGATCCCCGAAAAAAAACTAGGGTATCATCATGACGGACGTCTCCGTTTTAGCGTTGAGGGTGTGTTATTTTCTCAGCGGATGGGGCGACACGGAAACATGCAGTCCAGGCAGTGGACTCTAGTTTTCACTGTTTGTAATCCCAAGTGTTCTGTGAGAATTTGAAATGAGTAGGTATGAGGATGGAATAGGGTATCAGGAAGGATGGGATATCAGGATGGAAAGGTCATGGTCTAATTTTGCATCTTGATTCTAGAGTAGGAAGTTAAAGGGAATATTACACTGCAGAAAAGACACCAGAGTGAACATGATCCTTGTTATGATTTGAATTGGAACTTTTACTTCAACATTGTATTGAATTGAATTCCTAAACCATTGGAACTAGAATTCCTTTTATGATGACAATTAAATCAATACAGTTAATGAAATTGAATTTTTTTAACATGATCTTTTTCAGAGATAGGAACTGCTCATGCGCATTGAAAGAATTGTCTGTAAATTGTGATTGTTCTAATTTGTTTATCATGGCATTCAAAATTGGCTTAATGGCTTACAAATTTATAATCCAATCCCAGTCGAGATTGAAAAAGAAGGTGCACAAAACATGCATTCCTCCGTAGTGGGCAGAACAAATAATCTACATGTATTTTTACCCTTTTTATTTCTCCTTGGGAGATATACACTGAATATGACAAAGTACCAACTTGCAAAATATGATTTGCTGCCGTATATATTGACAGAGGTTCAGAAAAAGAAAAAAAAATTGTTTTCAAAATGATCATTTGATTTTTTGATAACTGTTTTCCAACATAAGAGAGTAAAGGAACTTTTATTGTGAAGATTAATATTTGCTAACTATTCTTGTAATAGATTTCATGATAACAGATGGAATTTTTATCTTTTTCCCTCAAGGGGCATGGTTGGGTCACAAGTTCAGTTAGGCTTGAGTTCATGGAAGTGTCAACAACTTGGATCAAATAATTACACATTTAGTATGAACCCTGCAAAAATGAATGTGCCTTTTATACACATGCTACATGAATTAGAATATTTATTGATTTGCGGTTTGTTAATGGTTTCCATTGGAAGACTTTTGCTAGTCTTGCTATTTATTATGTGGTATTATAAATTGATTTTAATAGCGTTACACTCCACTTGGGCTGCATACTTACCTTTTAACTTCAATTGTATCTCTCTGAATGTCACCCTTTGAAAATGCTCCGAGGTAATTTCTGCCAGAGGTGAAATCAGAGACTGTTTGCTTTCAGAAGGATGTTTGATCAAAATAACCAGTACCAAAGGCTGTCTGTTCAAACCCCCCAGCTACTAAAACTGAAATTCATTTCAGTGCTTTTGCATTTTCTTTTCCCCTTCCACCTCACACTCTCCCTAGGCCACACCCCTCCTCTCCCCTCTTCTTTCACCCCTCTCTCTCTCTCTCCCTCTTGTCTCCTCTCCTACCCCCTCGTCTCTTTCTCTCTCTCTCTCTCTCTCTCTGACCTCCCATCTCTCACTCCTTATATTTGTCCCCTCTCTTTCTCTTTCTCTTTCTCTTTCTCTTTCTCTTTCTCTCCCTTGCCTCTTTCTTTCCTTCTTCTCTCCCTTGCCTCTTTCTTTCCTTCTTCCTCCTCCCTTGTCTGCTTGAATTTATCTTTCACCTTCTTCAGTAAGCTACCAATATTCAAATTCACACAATACGTGTCCAAAGTCTGTTGTTTGAAATATACAATGTAGTATGTTTAAATGTTTAATGTGATATTACTCACAATGTCCGTATGCACATTCCCATTTTCTAAAAAGTATAGCTTCATTTATTTTATTTTAACTTTTTAAATCTGTCCAGTATTAAGGGTGTGTTAATTCTGCTGCTTAATCCAATGATTTGTTGAGCTCTTTGAAAAGAGCACACAATGGGGGCAGTGCAATTTAAATTTCAAGGGATGGATTACACTTTGTATCGCTCTTGAAAGTCAAAAAGCCCTTTCATTTCTTTTTAAAAATAACACACCCTTAATACTGGACACAACATTCAATGGGATGATACCCACACCATTGAGTCAAGAATGGTAGAAGGATCCGTCTGTATAAAAAGGATAAATCCCTCCCTGAATATGGATTCTTGTTATAAATTGTTACCTTTCTTCTCTCAAGTGATCTCAAGGCAGCATACAGTAAGAAATGTTGTAAATAATAAAAGGTCCACTGGAGTGGTTGTTAAAAACTACATACAACTCACACTCTCTCCAATTTTATACAACAAAAGGTTGTCTTGGGAACCACTTCTATCTTTGCGTATGAGGGTGCAGGGGGAGAGTCTTTGCCGGGTATCTAGGGGCGGAGCCCCAGGATGTTCTTGAATTTAAAAAAAATAGGAAGTTCCTAATAGTCGTCACGAGCGATAGAAATTGTAATTTCCTCCTTGAAAGTCACATAGCCCTTTCCATTTCATTTTTAGAAATAGCCTCTCTTTTTCTTTTTCTACAATTTTGTAGAACTTCTGTTCTCGTATTGTTGTGCTTTCGTCCGCAAACTTCTTAGGCACATGTCGGGCCAACTCATCGGAAATGTAATCTGTCTCTCTCCTTTTCCTCCATCCTCTTCTCTTTTTACATTATTCTCTCTTTCTCTTCTCATGTTTTCCTTCCATCATGCTCTCTTTTTCCCATTTCCGTTTTATTTGGTCGCTTAAGCATAAACGCACCCCGAGTCTCTCCAAACCTTTTTTCCCCACCAGTTGACATTCCTATTCTTGCTTATAGATTCATTTGCCAACTCGCTTATTTCTGAACTATACAAAGATTTCTGATCATGCCCCCTGATTTAACCAGGTCAGTTGTGATATTATCAGAAAACTGACTCAGACGAAAACTGGCAAAAGTACACTTTCCTGTCATAACAAAACAAGATCCCCCTATCAAATTCAAAGTCAAACATGAGTTTCAAATATTTTGGGTCAAACAATCTATTGATATAAGTGTGGGCTATTAGTAATAGTTTTTGTTGCGGAAGCATAAGTAAATTTAGTTACCGGTAACTATTTTGTGTAAATGTCACTGCACTTTTTATTGTTCCTATTTTATGAAAATATCAATGAGATTGGTCAGACAATTAGATGAAAAGAAGTTATTTATGTTTGGCAAAAGCATGTGCATCGCTAAGTCTTTTGTACATGATATACTCCATGCATGGACACTTTAATAAACCAAACATTTCTTTGCGCTTGAGCATATTTCTAAATCAAGTGAATGTTAATGCTATTAGAATTTCATTTTGAAACAAATATTTTTAATCCTAAAATTTCACTTGTGTGTTTAATAAAATTTTTACATTATCTCGATTTGTGAGATTGTATGGTGAAGCTGGCAAATTTCTGAATGTTACTTTAAATATGTCCTTCATTTATGGCTCAGCAAACTCGTCGATGATTGATGAAGTGTGAGTCCCATGAGTTGATTAGATCCTGATCATGTCAAGCATATCATGAGGAAAACATGCATGAAAATTCACAAGTACCGGTACTTTATTTCACAACTCATCAGCATACATTCAAGGGGTACCGGTAATGAAATATTTATTTTTATTTTTATTTGATAGTTACAGTGTATAGTTCTTTCAAGCTTTCAAATCATAAATCTTTTTTTTTTCACTGTCACATACAGTAAAGAATGTTTTTCTGTAAAGTCATTTTGGGGGCAAATAAATGTATGAACATCCTGATTAGATGCATGGAAAATGATGGAGAATTTGTATTTTATATTCATTTACTGTATGTTATAGAATTAAAAAACAATTTAATTCATTAAATTTTCTTTCCTTTGTACTTGTTGAGGTGATATGTAATTGTAAATATGGCTGAATCTCAGGTCAAATTGATTGTTTCGTGGTTGATTCGTATTGTAATGAATCTTTGTGGTCTGGGGTTTATTTGTTCCTACATTATTACATTTTGTCTATTTGTCCCACCCGGAACCCTGTAATTAATGCAATGAATGCAATTGATGCACTATTGAACTCCATGTTAGACATGTCACGTTCCGTAATTAGTCACGTTCTGTAATTAGTCACGATGCCACCATGACTCTTTCAACCAGGCAGCTGATTTTCAGAGAAATCACAAGGTTTGATGGATTAATATCAATAAACTTATAACCATGGTTATGATCAACATGAAACAACAGTCATATTCAGGCTAGTACGTGTTAAACCAAAGAGATTACTTTGTCTACCCTGATGTACCAAAAGTAGGCTAAATGATTTTAATATCATTAATCTTGTCACTTATACCACACCATGAGATGTGAACAGTCATATTCAGGTTAGTCTGAGGCAAACCAACAGATTAACTCTGTCTCGCCTCTGCCTCCCCTCAGGTATTAATTTTGCTAATTACTTGTTTGATAGTTTGTGTTGCCAGTTCTGATAAGCATCTGGAAAACATATTTCAAGTGTTTTGAAATTCTGTTAATGAATAACTTGCCATTCTTGGACGCAGAGTTTTCTTTTGATTAGTTATCATTTTGATAGGTCACTATTATCAATTATTAATCATGAATTATTTGACTTTATTTTGTTATCGTATTCCTTGGATTATAGACCTGTGTAATTGACTTGAGGTATGATTGTTAGTAGGCGTAATTGTTAGAGGAAGAATAATCTTATCATCTACAGATGTAATGCCTGAAAGAAAAGTTAAATTCTATTGCAGATTGTTAGTGTTAAAGGTACTATGTCCCATTTGCAGGCCAAACAAATGAAAAAGTTAAATTCCAACTGCATTTGAAAGATAATACTAATTTAGAACTTCCCTAAAAAAGGTGGGGCTTGAAAATGTCTTCAAGTGGGAAAATAACGACAATTAGTTGTCAAATCGACTTTAGGGCTATAGAGCCCAAAAATAATAGTCTTGATTTTCAGACAATTGTACCGAATGGTCATACGTTTTATGCTGCGCAAAGATTCAATCAGTTTAATTTTGGCCATCACAAGAAGTGGGTTATTGATGTAGACAAATGCTCATGTACCCTTTTACAACTCTTTTCATGTATGTTATTACCAAAGAAGACAAAAAGCCAGTCAGTCACTCAATAGTGTCTGACAGTGAAGTCTAGCAAGTAAACGGGTTTCCTTGCATAATTTGAATATGAGGACACTGCTAACGTTTAAATTTCACAGATAGGACATACATGACATATTCATAATTCCTGCAAAGTTCTACAGAATTTGAGGTTGGCTGCAAAAGGGACATAGTACCTTTAAGGTTAACCCTTATCTCTTATGATAATTTTGGCAAATTGTTGCTAATTACTCACAAAACAATTAGTAGCCTGAAATCATGGTGAAATTATACTTCAAGTGTTTGTTATTTTATCGACATTTTTTTCCAGAGAGAATGGCAACAATGGTCTAATGGGTTTAAGAGATAAGAACAAGAGAGAGGCATAAAGAGGGGGGGGGGGGTAGTTTATGCTGTCACAATCTTGAATCTTATTCAAAAGCAAGCATTATTTTATCTCTCCAGAGTAGATTGCTCTTTTTTCCTTCCCGTGTAGATTAATATTCTGTTGACTGTTTACATTCATGATGTTAAATACTGTCACTTGAGATAGGTCTCTTTGGTACATGTAGATCTGAAATAAGAGACTTGGTTTCTTGAGGAGCATAATTAATTAAGAGCATTCCTATTTTACCAGACACTGGGCCAGTCAGTCATATTGCAAGCTCTCAAGGATAATAAGTTCATCTCCCAGGCAAAATAGGATTGCCCTGCCCTCGATGAATTAGCGATTCTTTCTTGTCTGGTGTAGGGAGACATCTCAAAGGACCTGTGTGTGTTGCCATGGATTAGTCTAACTACCCAATATTTCTTTCTATACATTAATGCGTGTGCTGCTGTCTGTGACTAAGAGCTTTCATGCAGGCAATCTACTACTATTTACAGCTAACTTGCTTAATTGGGTGCGTGTTCTGTGGTACACAAAAAATACTTACTTAATCCTTTCATAAGTATCATGAAATCAATTGTATTTTTAATTTATATGTACAAGATGAAGAACTATTGTGATCAGGTGATCAGGAGAACTGTATAATGAATATCCCTTCCACTTTGTAGACAACTCCATAGCTTGTAATGTATCCTGTTTGGTGCCAGGCAGAAATATGGCCTTGATCTGTTTGACACTGACTTCTAGCTTTACAAGGTCTGTATGGCACTTGACCTGTTATTTGATAGTGCTGATTGAATGAGATGCACTTCTGGAGCTAGCTCTTATTCAATCTTCTGGGTCAGGTGGGACCCAGATGGGCATTAATTTCTTGCTAAACGATCTTGAGTTCATCTTCTAGCTATAAGCAGATGCTTTAATGATGTCTGCTGCCTCAATTAACACTAGAAGATGTAATACATCATTACATCTACCAGCAGAATTCTAGTACCCAGGTACCAAAATGATTTAGTATAGGAGGATAAGATGTTATTGAGGTGAACCTGATACTTCCTCACGTATCCTTTCAAATATCCTTTCACATATCCTTCCCTACTCATTGTGGTTCGCAGGGCAGTGATCAGGGACAATAAAGATTAATTGCTTCCACAATACAATTTAATTAATTCAATAAAACATGTATCACAGACGAGATCAATCTATTTTCTGTTGGCTCTTGAATCTCCTAATTGTCATCTAAAGTCTAAACTAGCTAGAATAATCTCTTCTGTTGGCTCTTGAATCTCCTAATTGTCAACTAAAGTCTGAACTAGCTAGAATAATCTATTTTCTGTTGGCTCTTGAATCTCCTAATTGTCAACTAAAGTCTGAACTAGCTAGAATAATCTCTTCTGTTGGCTCTTGAATCTCCTTATTGTCATCTAAAGTCTGAATTACCTTGATTAATCTATATTCTTTATTGGGATACACAGAAGGTGCAATCAATATTAATCAATCAATTGAAATTAAAATAAAGAATGTAAAGACAGAGGGCTTTTCTCTAAGGCTTTTGCTACATCCAATGTACAGTCTGTTTGATCAGGAAACGTTGGTTTGACTGAGCTGTGATAATGTATGTCCACACCAGATGCTTCATTGCCAAATTTGTTGTCGAGCTCTCTATCTATCTCTGATTTCTTTGACTGCTGAGGTCCAGGGCACTATAGTATGACAAGATACATTCAATCAAATATCTGCTACAGTAACATTTGATCCTATCCTCATCTCTCTGCATTTATGATATTGCGAACCGTGTGTTAATATAGGGTAAGGTTTAGGGTTAGGGTTCAATTTAGGGTTAGGTTTATAGTTAGGTTTGGGGTTTAGTTTATGGTTAGGTTTAGAGTTAGGTTTAGGGTTAGGGTTTAAGTTAGGTATAGGGTTAGGGTTCAAGCTATGTTTAGTGTTTAATCTCAGGGCAAAGGAAGGACGTTCATTAGTGTTAAGAATTTGACAGTGGAGCAATACACCTCTTGAATAATTTGTATGCATGCTTTTTTAGCAAAAAAATTCTTTTGACAACTGAAAAGAGTGCCAGAGGGTTGCCCAACATACCAACAAATAAAATGAATTACATTCATAGAAATGCATTATAAATGCATAGCAGGTGATGACGATGATTCACACCATTTGTATGGCGCCATATATCTGTTTAAAAAAAACTTTCAGAGGCGCGAGCTCCTCCAATAAAGTAATAGCATTTAAATGTCTGAATGAAGATGTGAGTTTTGAGTGAAGCTTTGAAGTGGTCCAGGTTGTCAATTTCACGAATGATATTGAAGTGAGTCAAATAGTTGGTAACTAAGGGTTCTGAAGAGTGACGGAGAGAAACATGCATGCATGAATTGAAATACATGTAGTAAACAGCTAGGTCTTTCATTTCCAAAGCAGTTATATATTTTGAGTGCTTAATTTGTGTTCTCTCTCTCTTTGATCTCTTTGACTCATATAGGCCCGGCTCACTGGCACGAGAGCTTCCCGCAAGCCGGTGGGAAGAGGCAATCTCCTATCGATATCAATACCACAGATGCTCGCTTTGATACTGCACTCGTTGATAGACCATTGAAGATCAGCTATGACCCTAGCCGTACCAAGGCACTTGTCAATAATGGGCATACCTTCAGAGTGGATATTGATGCCTGTGACTATAGTAAGTATAGAAGGTCTTAAAGCTTATCAACGCTTGTGTGGCTAGGAGGGATTAGACCACACAGCGAGGTTACTGACAGGTGGCTATCTCATCAACTCGGCTCTCAAATAACATAAGAAATAGAGGATCATGGGGGACCAATGGTCACTGATTAGGCATTGTTTTTTCTATATAGAGGAAGCAAATAGCTAAAAGTAGGACAGTGGGGCTTTAAGGTCATCATCAAGAATGAAAATTGTACAATTTGTTGTTAAAACCAAAAAACAAGAAAACAAGTGAGATAGTTGAAGAGGTTTAAATGGATCACTCACCTGCCTGACCTGGGGGGTGTTTTACAAAGATCCTAAGTTGAATTTATCTCTAAGGTTGCGTTTATCTACCAAATTTTTGGCTAGAATCAGGTTTCTCAAACGTCTTTCAGGCAAATTTAGAAGTTGGTAAACGCAAAGCCTTTTTTAAAGGGCTTTAGATATGGGCATATCTAAAGACGCAAAAAGGTGTGTTTTGAATGTGACATACAGCCAGAATCACGTTTCTGAGAGATTGATAAACGCAAAGCTGTTTTGAACCTCACATACAAATAGGACCACCCAGGTGTTGTGTACAAGCATGTGTGTGAAGTTGACCTCTGAGAAACTGTCTGCTTCCCGGGTCAAAACAGCTGGGCAGACACAAGGCCTTTATTTTGAATCGTGAAGGGACGATAAACGCGACATTCCGCAAATCACGATCGTATAGTGGGGTATGATAGTGGGGTTCAATAGTGGGGTATGATATGTACATATCTAGTGGCAAGCCGTGATAAACGCGCCTTAAGTTGGACTTAACAATTATGGAAAGCCGTTAGCATCTATGAAAATATTTTGTGAAAGTAATTTTAAAAGGCATAAAATGTTTATTCAGATCTTTCATATTTTCTATTATCAAGGAGATTTCATGTTCTTGATGTGTAATTTATGAAAAGTTAAAAATACTTGAATTTTTGCTTTTGAATATATTTCATTATAAGGCGACAAATTTGGCTCTCCATAATATTTAAGTTTGACTTAGAATCTTTGTGAAACACCCCTAGTACTGTAATAGATCTTACTAATGATGTAAAGTGAAAATGTCATAATTTGAAAGCAAATCAATCCCCAATTACCTCTTTAAAGTTTTCAATGATTTAATAACCATAAAACATTGACATTTCCACATGGTTTTTTGTGGCCCTTGCATGTCAAATCTTTACACGTTGGATATTATCACAAAAACCATGGCTTTTTTATGTTGTTTTCAAAGATGAACTGGATCAGTGATCATACAAATTTTTTTTTTATAATTCTGACTTTTTTATTAAAGTCAGTGGGTGAAACCTACAGTAAGTCTTATCAAAAGTAGAAATAAAAAAGAAAAGAAAATTATCAAATGAAAGGGTTATCATATCCCTGAGGTTTTTTCTTTCTTTTATGCTAATTCTTTGATATTCTTCGATATTATTCTTTATACTTTTCTGTGAGTGATTTTATATAAATGTACATGTAATTAGTTTATATATAAGCCACATCATTTTGAGGATAACTTTCAACAGAGGGATAGTAAGAAAGCTCATCTTGTAAATACTTAAATCTAAAAGTTCGCAAACACTTGACAATTTCTATCAGAGTGCATGCTAAAGTACATGTCTATTGTATCAATCATTTCTCTGTACGTCACACCTTTATGCATGTGATGATAAAACCAATCAATAAGTGATAGTGGTGAGGAAATTTTACTTTCATGCTTTTCAATCATGACCAAAGTCAATGATGTAGCAATTAGTTTTTTCATATTTGTAAAAAAGCTAATGATGAGGCAGCATTGAAAACCACTTAAATTTATATTCCAGAGCTTTCTAATTGATTGGCATTCATGAATAAATAATTTCTCATAACCTTGTGGTATTAATTGCAAATGGAAAGGGCACAACAGGAATTAATTATGGTGAGAGGAAAGATGTTCTTGCTGCTTGTTCCAACTTTTTGATTTAGTGAGTGGTTGAATATGCTCCAGGTGCATTTCCATTAGCCTTAACAAACTCAAGCTTTAAACCATGTAATACTTCTCTAGAAAATAGAGTTTGAAAGCTTTAAACCATTTGATACTTCTCTAGAAAATAGAGTTTAACAAAGACAAGCTTTAAACCATACTCCTCTAGAAAATAGAATAAACAAACTCAAGCTTTAAACAATTCAATACTTCTCTAGAAAATAGAGTTTAACAAAGATGAGCTTTAAACCATACTTCTCTAGAAAATAGAATAAACAAACTCAAGCTTTAAACAATTCAATACTTCTCTAGAAAATAGAGTTTGAAAGCTTTAAACCATTTGATACTTCTCTAGAAAATAGAGTTTGAAAGCTTTAAACCATTTGATACTTCTCTAGAAAATAGAGTTTAACAAACCAAGCTTTAAACCATCCAATACTTCTCTAGAAAATAGAGTTTAACAAACTCAAACTTTTCAACACTTTTCTAGAAAATAGAGTTACAAAAGTTTAACATACTCAAGCTTTAAACCATTCAACACTTCTTTAAAAAATAGATTTTGAAATTCCCTGTTTCCATTAGCCAGAGTCAAGCCATCTTCACTTGCTTGCTTGAGGAATTAGCTAGTGCTATAGAGTGGTGAAGTGTGACGTCATCAAAAATCAATTGAATATGTTAAGTATTGGCTGAGATATGACCATCTGAATGAATATATGTCCTATGGGAACTCAGTGTTATATGCTCTGGCTCCTATGGGGAGTATATTTATTCAGATGGTCATATCTCAGCCAATACCTAACATATTCAATTGGTTTTCGACATTTGGACATTATGTTTGATGTTCTTTCGGAATATGAAGAAAAAAATGAGAAATTTTAAAAATAGATTTTTATGACGTCACAGCTTCGGTACTCTATAGAGCATGCTCTAGTAGTATGTCTCCACTTGCAATTCATGGTTATAGTTGTCCAAATAGCTGGCTGTTTCATACATGAACAAGCCCATGTTTGTTTTGTAGGATATTAGCTTGAGCTAAACTCCCAGGTGCAAGGGTGACAATTATAGCCCACTATTTCCATCGTTACTACAAATTAGCTCAAGCTAGAAGTGACAGGGTGATTTCCCTGAATTACGATTAGCAGGCTAATTTGATAACTCAGGCTAATGATAACATGCCTTCCTAGGTTAGTTCCAGGGTGAGTGTGTGTGTGTGTGCCCTCCTAAAGACAGGAATATACAGTCTAGATTGAGCACCTCCAACTCATAATTTTAGGAGAAAAGAGAGATGGAATAGGCTATGTTAAAGGGGAAATATACCGTAACCCGGATATCAAGTTGATCTGAACAGATCAGAAAAATGTGAGAAACAAATCGTAAATCCGATATAGAGATAAAGAAACCATAGATTTTGTAAGACTTGAAGTTGCCAATCTGTACTGATCTCCACTACCATACAAATTCAAAGCCTACTTATTCTTTATTTGAATATATGATAACATTTTCATCAGTGTATGATGATGATTTTTGCCTTGCTTTTGTTCAAATGCAGCTAGGGTAGTCTTCCCTTTTAAATATGTACAGAGTTGCATTATATCATTTTTCTCAGGTGTTTGTGTTAATAGCAACTGATGTGGTAGGGAAATGAGTGATTTGATTAAAGGGTAATTCAACTTTAATAGCAGGTTGATTTGGA
This sequence comes from Strongylocentrotus droebachiensis, assembly GCA_035222895.1. Classification (NCBI taxonomy): domain Eukaryota; kingdom Metazoa; phylum Echinodermata; class Echinoidea; order Camarodonta; family Strongylocentrotidae; genus Strongylocentrotus; species Strongylocentrotus droebachiensis. Next base: position 57,888 of record JAVYIG010008824.1, on the reverse strand, counting down.
GTAAAGCTGAAAACTGCAACTTACAAGCATTTCAGGGAAGTTATGTCTATTTCGAATATGAGAACGAATTCTGAATTGGTGCTCTGAAACAGGGCCCTGGGAACGATTTTTTCACCGGGGGTGCAGATATATATATATATACACGTATTATCCAGAGTAGGAAGCATTTGCAACTTTAGCACCACAAATTAGTCGCATTTTCACACACTTCCTTGAGTAATATGACGTAAAATTGGTTTCTCCTACCCCCTCTAAGAGTAGGGATCTTTTGCAATTTGAGAACCACATTTGGCGCATTACTGTCCACCTGCACAAATTCTTGGAGAGAAAAAAAACGAGGCCTGCTGATTAGTAAGAGGTTAGAGAAAAGTGATCTGTCACGTCTCAAGACGTTGCATATGCTTCGTTGCTGAACATTGCACAAAGACGGTGGTCTGGTCAGTGGCAGATCCAGGGGGGGGGGGGAAGGGGGAAAAAAAGAAAAAAAAAAAAAAAAAAAAAAAAAAAAGGAAAAATAAAACAAGGACAAAAAAGGGGGGGGGAAGTGTTACTTCCCCCCAAGCCACTGAACGAAATATCTGACGACATAATTTTTCCAATTTCCGAGAATGGTCGAGAATGGTAATACGAATCGTCTTCTTTCTCTAATAATTTAATTAAACATCACAGCTTCCGCGCTTCGCGCAGGAGGGGGGGGGGGGAATGGAACTGAATTCATACAAGAATTAATAGTCAAGAATGGTAATACGAATCGTCTTCTTTCTTTAATGATTTAATGAAACGTAAAAGCTTCCGCGCTTCGCTCAGGAAGCGGGGGGGAGACCAAATTCAGACAAGAATTAAGAGTCGAGAATGGTAATACGTATCGTCTTCTTTCTCTAATGATTTAATGAGACGTAAAAGCTTCCGCGGGGAAACTAAATTCAAACGAGAATTAAGAGTCGAGAACGGCACCACAAATCAGTTTCTTTCTCTAATGATTTAATGAAACGTAAAAGCTTCGGCGCTTCGCGCGGGAGGGGGAGGGGTAAACTGAATTCAGACGAGGATTATTTTCGAGAACGGTTCAACGAATCGTCTTCTTTGTCTAATAATTTAATGAAACGTCAAAGCTTCGGCGCTTTGCGGAGGAGGGAGGGGGAAATCGCCCCTCCCTGCACCCCCTCCCCCCCCCCCCACTACGTCAATGCAGGTCACCATTACGTACCGATATTTGGGTCGCATAATTTCAAATTTGGGCCCCCCTAAGAAATCCTGGATCCTTGCCTGGTGTAGAGCCTCTCAAGCATTGGGAGCCCCAAAAGTTTGATGGTAAAATTTGACTCAAATTGTATAATTAATGTGAAAGAAGATCTAATTTAAGACATATTTCTGCGAGGGTTTCAAAACAAATTCCTTTAAAGTCGAATATTGATGAAAGAATACAAAAAAATTCTGCATACAACAGAAAACCCAAATTATTGTTCTGCTTCTAATGAAGCTAAAGCTATTGTCACAAATCAGAGCAGCGACCGACCGATCAGTAGCCTGCTCGGTCGCTGCTGGAATTTAGGCATCGCCCAGCGATTAGGTCGGTGCCCGGGCGGCGACCGCCCAGCCACCGAGTGTATTTTGGGCGACGAGTGAAAAGTGAGCAGGCGCCGCCCAAATTTTAACTCCGAGCTAAAACTTCAGCAGCGACTGAGCGATGCCCTAAAAACGAGCGGTGCCTGGGCGACCGCCGCTTGGTGGCCGGGCAGCCGCCGGGCAGAATTGGTTAAAAACTCGCCGCTCGGCCGCCGAGCAGGCTACTTTTGGGTAATGTGACCATAGCATAACTTAATATCAGGGTGGACTTCCCCTCCCTGTATTCAATAATGAGCAGAAAAGTGTAATCTATTCCTTTTTCCATCAGACCATTTTTCTTCAACATGTCTCAGCAACAATTTGTTTATATTCTCTCAGCAAAATAAACCAACATTTCAAATATATACAGGGCGTCTATAGGTTTTTTTTTGTTAACAAAACTTTTAAAAGTTACGCAAAACGTTGTTTGAATATAAAGCTAAAATCTGACCGAACGTTGCCTGCCCCAGATATCGATTTACACAATCATGGATTGTATGTACTAATTCCAATCATTTTTTCACTCCGATGGATTGATTATACTCCTTAGCATATAAAACAACCTACAATAAACACACCGTTTGGAATAGTAGAATTGTAAGCAGGTAACCTTAGGTTCTTGATTAGTGCACGACAATCAAACCTTTCTGATTATCATAATAATTAAAACACCATATGGAATAGAATCGTAAACAGGTAACCTTGGGTTCTTGATTATAACGTTGTGCATGACAATCAAACCTTTCTGATTATCATAATAATTAAAACACCATATGGAATTAAATTGTAAACAGGTAACCTTAGGTTCTTGATTAGTGCACGGCAATCAAATCTTTCTGATGATCATAATAATTAAAACACCATATGGAATAGAATCGTAAACAGGTAACCTTAGTTTCTTGATTATGTGCATAACGATACAAACTTCATGATTATAATATTACTAAAAACACCTATTTTACAATTTTTTTAGGTGCTCTTCAAAAAAAAAGATTAGAGATAAATGAGGTAAAAGTAATTATAGTTGTACAGGTTAATGCACAGAGAAATTCAAGTCCATTAAATTGAAAGAGTGTATAAGCAGGCTAAGGTAATGAGAGTCTTATGGAAAGCATATTATCTAGGAACTCTAAAATGCAAAGACTCTCCGGAGTCATACATCTGCAAAATAGAAATTTTAGTTATTTTGTGGAAAATTGTTGGACACCAGTGGTGGATCCAGGAGGGGGGGTAGGGCTGAGCGAATTATCGGCCGGCACGATTTTCAATTTGCGGGAGCAAAAAAAAAAAAAAATTAGTGCTCACTACCCCAACCCCCCCCCCCCCCCCCCCCCCTCCCCCACTATGCGAATTATCGGCCGGCTGTTTCGCCGCTAAATATTTTCTCACGAATTGGGCCCCTCCCCTGCCGCCGGCTGGATCCGCCCCTGTGTCTGGTACTTCACCAGCAGTACTTGCAATAATTATTTCTAGTGTATAAACTGTGTTGTTATCTTTTTCAGTGGGGGGGGGGGGGGGTGTGGAGGCCACCGATTACCGACAAAACGAGCCACCAATTACCGACAAGTATATTAATCCCAATGTCCCAATGTCTACAAATTTAACACTATTAACCCGGGGCCAGGAACTAAGTTATTTTTCAGTTTTCCGTCACTCGCGCATAGCGCGGAAGCTTTGACTGTAGTTTGACACTTCATTAAATTATTAGAGAAAGAAGACTATTCGTTGTACCGTTCCCGACTCTTAATTCTTGTTTCGCCCCCTCCCGTGCAAAGCGCAGAAGTTATGACGTTTCATTAAATCATTAGAGAAAGAAGATGATTTGTGGTATTGTTCTCGACTCTTATTCCTAGTCTAAATTCAGTCTCCCCCCTGAGCCCCCTCCCGCGCGAAGCGCGAAAGCTTTCACGTTACATAAATAATTTCGTTGTAGTACCGTTTTCTACTCTGAATCCTTGTCTGAAATCATTTCGCCTATCCCGCGCGAAGCTTTCACGTTTCATTAAATTATTAGAGAAAGAAGACGATTCGTTGTATCGTTCTCTACTCTTAATTCTAGTCCGAATGCAGCTCCCCCCCCCTTCCCGCGCGAAGCACGGAAGCTTCGGCGTTTCGTTAAATTATTAGAGAAAGAACACGATTCTTTGTTCTGTTTTCGACTCTTAATTCTTGTCTGAATTTTCAGTTTCCCCCCTCCTGCACGAAGCGCGGAAGCTTTCACGTTTCATTAAATTATTAGAGAAAGTAGACAATCCGTTGTATCGTGTCCTTGTCTGAATTCAGTTTCCAGCAATCTGGTTTCTATTGTCAACACAAAAAAATTGCAATCGTCACTGTACACATAGATTGGCATACTGCAAGCTTTGCATGGCACCAGACCCATGTACTATTACGTAGGTATAGCACACCAAAAATAATTACAACAAACACATGTTATTTGATGGTTGCAAATGATCAAGCTTTATGAAAGCTTCAAAAAACAAAAAACAGAATTGAAATCGGTCAATGCGTTGTGATTTTATATCATTTTTTTTATATAGCAAAATTACCAAAAAACCTGCCAGAAATGGTCAAATTGTCAAAAATGGCATAATTCGACAAAGTTGACAACTTAATTCATCACTTTCTAGGACACAAATAATAAATTAAATTATCAGCCACTAAAATATCATCTTTGTGGTAAAAAATACAAAAAGAAAATTCATATATCTATTACCGTTTTGAAAACAGAAGCCAACAAAATAAGTCATTTTTGCCATTTTTGCGAATCTGCAGATATAAAAAAGTTGTGAAAATAACTAAGTCCACCTAATTAATATGCGCATATGTAATCAAATCAAAACCGAACATGATACATCAGTGAAACCTATGTACATCAGAGAGGTATGGAAATATATTTCATTTGTAATAAAATAAAATCATGAATATTCATCAAATGTGCAAATTAGGTCATTTCAGCTAATTATATATTCGCGCACTCAGTCAAACTGTTCATTTTTGGGGCATTTTTTAAATCATATATTCATAGATCATATTTACACCAAATATTGACCTTAAATTCCTAATATTTTTGCAATGCCAATACAATATGGCGATGGAAATAACTTGGATCACCGTCACAGCTATTTCCTAATGTGTTTCACAAATAATTCAGAAAAACCGATCATATTATGATAAGAATTTGTAGACTTTCAGCTACATCACAGTATATCTGCCTTTTTCAAAGATGTCAGATTTGAGGATTTATGACGATTTTCCGAGATACCATTCAACAGGCCATAACATTCCACAGGGACTGAATTTCAGAGTGGCAGAAACTTTAGTGACCCCAGTACAGTTGTGGCTACCTTGAGTGTAAACAACAAATTGATTCAATGAGTGAAACACATGAAGTTATAGCATTTTTGTAGGGGAGTTTTGTACATTGAGGTGCATTTTTTCACCACGCAGAATAGCAGCACGAGTCAATGGGCGATCAGCGGGCCATGTCACACATGGCTGAAAAGACAATATTCTAATTCAATAATGAACATATTTCCCACATGCCTATAACAATGAAACTACACAGAATTGTAGTTAAAGGTATGCTTGAAATATAAGTGAAATAAAAATTCAAAAATATTGTTTAGTTTTTTTTAAATACATTTACAAAAATTGCTATTTCTACCAACTGACTGCTGTTGTGTGTGTGTGTGTTTGCGGGGCAGACTGTTTGCACAGGCAGTGTGATCACCCTACTATTAGCTGTCACCACGCACGTGTGTCGCGAGTATGTTATAGGATTTTGTGAAAGAAAATTTTAAAAAATAATAATAATAAAAAGCATAATTTGTGGCTGTCGGCTTTGTGACAATTTCGTAAACGAAGCATAATGATATAGACCCCGTTCTCATTCACTTCGTTGGAGCGGTCTAACTAAGACCCATTCCTCAGGAGCGGTTCTTAGGTGAGTGAGAACGGTCAAAGTGGTCCAGGAAGTGGACTTCTGGACCGCTCCAGAAGACCACCTCCGGAGGTGGTCTTGAGGAACGGGTCTTATTAAGAGCGGTTTGGACCGCTCTAACGTGCAATGTGAACGGAAGCATACTTTGAGCGGAAGTGAGCTAGTGACGTTCCGTGCGAAACATGTAGTACGGTACATACGGTTTGTATTCCGCGCGCGAAAAAATTGACCTGCTGACCTGAGCTGCCATAGCAACAAGACCACTTTAACTCGTGGAGCGGTTTGAGCCATAAAAAACTGCTCGGAGTGTGAACGCTCGCAAACCGTTCCTCAAGACCCGTTCCTCTGGAGCGGTCTAACTAAGACCACTTTCAAAGTGAGTGAGAACGGGGTCTTAGTCTACATTAAATATATCATACAACAAAAATTGCAGGGGTGCTGTGCACCCCCTGAAAAAAATGTGGGGGTGCTGCAGCACCCCCAGCACCCCCACTTCCCAGGGCCATGCTCTGAAAATGTCACTTGATATAAATGTTGGATCATTTTCTTTTACTTCCTCCTACACATAAAAATTACTTCAATCAATATTTTTGTCTTGTTTCATCGATGATGGAGCAAAAAGTATTTTGTATTGGAGGATAACAACATTACCCCAAGGTTAACCTCCTAGTGTCATTAGAGAACTATACTTCCTAGTTTTCTAATCTCCTTATTATGTTAGGGTCAATTAACCATGTCATCAATTAATATCCACATGTGAATGTTCGTGTTATCTGTCCCATTTTTTTTTACAAACTTTCACAATATGTTTCTCTGACTTTTCTGCATTCATATGTTAGTTATATGGGTTGGATTGCCCTTCAGTGAAGTGTTTACTTTTCTTCTTCATTCAAGTTCAAGTTCATTTATTTACACTCGTCATTAAATATACAGAATATATACAATAGTCACATTTACAATATAGAATAAACATACGTAAATATCATACATCCAAACTAAAGAGATAACTTAATGAGAGTGAAGGGATGAGCTGAAAAAGAGTATGGTCCTCATGCTAGAGTCCATCCCTCATATATAATATTATTAATATGTGAATTAAATGTTGTACTATTGGAAGTATGTCTGATTGAGCTATATAATTTGACAATTGCTATTGAGAGTGATGTAAATTCGCCTTTGATCACCTCATCTAATTAGTATAATGATCTCTTGCTAATAGATCTAAGTGGGGGTCCTCTAGAAGACAACTATCAGCTTGTTCAGTTCCATGCTCACTGGGGCAAAGAAGACAAGGAAGGAGCCGAACATACCATCAATGGCAAGCAGTATGCAGCAGAGGTGAGTTGATCCTCTCCAGGGACCCGTTTCACAAAGCCTTTTTTCAATGACAAATGACAAAAATCAGTGACAAATCTGCTGATAACCAATCAGAAGCAAGGATTTCAGTAGCTTATAACAAAAACTGTCATTTGTCACTCATGACAAGTTTTGTGAAACCCCCCACCCCCCCCCAAGAACAGGGTATATATGCTTAACCTCTCTATAGCAACTACCTGTATAGAAAGACCACTTTGTCTTCTTAGAGCCTTAGGGTTGTACCACACTAGCGCATGTGACGATTGTCTAGTAACTATTTTTTTACATGAACCAAATTCTTACCTTCAACCTTAGACCCAATAATATATACATAACCCTAACCCTAAACCTAAACTGAACCTAAAACCCAAATGCAACTATAACCCTATCCCTGTATCTTTGATAAAATAAGCCAAGGGCAATTGTCAAGGAGCAAGTTTCAGGTCACCCCCCCCCCCTCCCCTATAGGGGCATTAAATCATATCATGTATCTCACAGTTAATGTACTTTTTGCTAGTCTCAGCAGGTGACCTGTCTATAACAGATTAAAAAATTCCCTCTCTCCTAATTTCTACTCTCCCACGATGTCAAATAGTCTTCCATTGGATGAATCCAAATCAACACCTCTCTCTCTCACTATGGGACTACAGGACTCCCTGCATCGTGAAACCATAAACCTAGTCAATGTCTTTTAAATTCCTCATTACATTGAAATGTAGGGACCTGGGACCTGCAGCTCATGAAGACCTCTTTCTTTATACATCCTTTGAACTGCCTTGCAAGACAGGTTCCACTCTAGGTCTCAGGACATTGCCAGGAGTTCCTATTAGGCCAAAAAAAAAAAATTGTTTGGTTGTCCTCGATTGCTTTTCTGGAGTAGGGCCGGGCGGGCGGATTTTTTTTTTTTTTTTTTTTTTTTTTTTTTTTTTTTTTTAAACTTCATTTTTTGTGTGTCTTTTTTTTTTCTTTTTTTTTTCCCCATTTTTTTCCCCATTTTTTTTTCCCATTTTTTTTTTTTTTTAATATTTTTGTTTCCATAAAAAAAAAAATCATTGGGTTTGTCAAGCATTTAAACAAACAAAGTCTATAAAACACTTTAATATGGTAAAAGACTAGTTAAATGTACAATGAATATCAAGACCAACACAGAAAGTATTTTGGGCTTTGAAATACAGCACCTTTTAAATCTCCATTGTACTACTTATAGCTACTTGCGCCCTCTATGTAGCAAACAATGCCTAATCGGTGACCATTGGTCCCCCATGATCCTCTTTATCTTATATTAACTGAGAGCTGATTTGATGAGATAACCACCTGTCCAGTGACCTTGCAGGGTGGTCTAATCCCTCCTGTAAACTAGTACAGATGGGCTTTAAAATGAGTTTAAGAATGCTCAGAACCTGATTTGAATGAACGGCATTTTGACATAAAAAAATAAAAATGGCAAGTTTAATAAATACCTAATTGCGTACTGAAAAGACAAAACTGGCAACGGGACGCATTTTGATCCTTGCCAATGCATAAAATGGTATGTTTGGCATTTAAGATTACTCCCCCAAAAAAATTATTAAAAAAAAAAAAAAAAAAAAAAAGAAAAAAGAATTTAAAACTAGACATATAATACTTGTTTGGAACAAGTATAGGTGGGCTGGTCAACTAAAATTTGAGACAAAATAGAGCAAAAATAAGCGACATACTGCTTACAAATTCTTAAAAAACAATATCATGTAGATTCATAACGTGAACTAAATTCACCTTCTATAGGCATAACACGCAAATTATGAAGTTTTTGACATGAGGCCTTTAATCAAAATGTTCACTATGATGACGTCATCAAAATGAAAAATGGTTATTACTGTGCTTGTAGAGAATTGTCTTAGCTACAACATATCGAAATTTTGAAGAAAAATGATCAATATTTACAGAGATACAATCAATTTTACATAAATATGCTGACGTCATAATATGCAAATTCGTATTTTGAGTTCCAAGGTCATTGTGATGATGTCACGATACACTTAATGGCCAAATGAGACATGAAATCATATTTCCGACTCATACTCTATCTAAATATGAAAAAAAATTGAGGATCCCGGTACATTTCAAAGAGCTATAACGGATTTTGTATAGGCATGTTTTTGCCCATATATGCTATGTATTAAAAGAGCTCTCGCGCACTGACATTTATCTTGAATTGACGCTCATCTTGTTCATAATGGTCATAAAGAGATAAACATGGTATCAAATTCCTTGAAAAAATATGAGAAATATCATGAAAAAAAAAAAATGGCGATTCTATGTTTTGTAATGGTGTTACGCGCGAAAACGCGCGCGCATGCTCATACGCGCGATTTTTTATAAAATGCTTAAAATGACCTGAAACGTATGCGAAATAAATTTGAGACGATTTTGAACATTTAAACATTTTGCGCGCGCACTGACGCGCGGACGTACGCGCACGCGCGCGTTTTTTGACCTGAAATTTACCGGACGGATATTGACCTTGATCATGATAAATATGAATGAGAAATTACTTTTGGTTATGAAGATATGAACAAGAGTTGATTTTCAGAAAATTTCACAAAATGGCGCCTAGATGACGTCATCAGTCAAGGTCAAGGTTGAAAACATTACTTTGTTTTGTTCATATGCCTATACATATGTGTGTTAAATTTCAAGGCATTTGATTGAGCCATTTTCAAGTTATCTTGTTAACAAAAAAGTGGGTATAATTAAGAAAAATAAATAAATAATAATAAATAAATAAATAAAGGCAATTTTAACAAAAATATAAGGTGGTCTGTATTAGATACAGCCCACCTGATAATAAAAAAATTGAATTAAAAAAAAAAAAAAATATTACAAAAAAAAAAAAAAAATGCGAGCGGCCCGAAAATGACGAGCGGGCGGTCGAGGACAACCAAATGATTTTTTTTTTTTGGCCTTATCTAATAATAATCTATATCACTCACTCAGCAAGTGATGGAAACAAATCTGATGACTCGTTGAAAACCAAAATAATGACTGCTTCCATGATCGGCTGTAATTGAAAAGAGGAGACAAAGTATCTCAAATGAAAAGATTGTCACTTCCCAGGTTTACCTAATGTCAAAAGAGATGGGCTTATATTTGCTCTCATGCTGAATTGGATTTTTCTTGTCTGATTGATGGCATATGGTTGGTTTTTAGAATTTGACTCTGGTATGCAATTTCTCCATATTCCTGTCATTCAATTCTGCTTTTACAAATATGCCCACATGTGTTTACACATGGCTTGGCAGTTTTAAGTTACGTTAGACTTTCTTTCCTTTTTTTAATTTAAAACTTTGTATTGTTGAAGTAAATTTCATATGGACTACATAGTTAAATGTGAATTGATGATGAGAATTGCATCTTATCTTGCTCACAATTTAGATTCATCTGGTTCACTGGAACACTGGACAGTTTAAAGCAGTGAGCGATGCCATCAAATGTGATAAGGGTATTGCTGTTCTTGGCTCATTCATTAAGGTAAGACTCTCCGGAGGCTCGTTGTCTCTCACACTGTAAAGGTCATGTCTGGGAGACTCATGGGAAATCCTGATGTATCTTGATGGAATTGCTAAGAGAGTTTTGGTTATAAATGAAAAAGACATTGTAGTCAAACTCAATAGATATTTCCTCAACGAGTATTACATAACTTCAATTTACAAAGCGTTTTTTATTTTATATTTAAAAGAATTAATGTCCAGGGTTTCAGCAAAATTGGAGGATATTATGAGGATATTAATCATCCCCCAAAAGAAAGTGTGAACCTTGAAGTGATCGAGCACCTTTTGAATTTGGATTGGTCACTGAAAAGCCAAGCAACATAATATTTTCTACACACTCTCAAATGCTAAATTGAAGTGTCGTTATTATGTTTAAATGGAAAGTTCCTTTTATGACAACAGAATTTTAACAATTAGTACCTTAGTTTCACCTTTCACGAACTCAATGTTTTCTTGAGTATTCACTATTTTAAAGATATGGTATGGGTCATTGATTTAATGAAGGATACACTCACTAAATACTTTTTAATATGAAATTTGTGCTAAATTAATGAAACATTACACAGATACTTACACTGTAAATGTATTTTTATGCTATATACTTAGCAGGGGATGTGTTTGTCGTAACATCACTAAATCAAGTTATTTTCTATTCTATTTGTATGATGTCAATGAGATTTGACTGTACGATTTGAATTTGACTTGTGCTCAAGAATAGCTTTAATTGATTTTCGTACTATAGTAGGCATTGAATAAACACTTTGATATTGTTTTTCAATATACTGTGGCTTTTAATAGGAGTACCGGTATATCTCATTTACTACAATTCATCATCATTAGACTGCATATCATTCAGGCAATGGTGAAAATGTTTTTTATCTTGTCCTGTTGGTTTTGTTCTCGCACAGTGGATATAAAGTTGCAAGAAAACGTGACTACATTTCTTCTTCCTCACTGTATATTATATCACGTACTATCATCTTTATTATTCATTGAGGGAAATAGAGAATGGTGAAGTAAAGTAGATAAATTATTCCAATAGAAAATTGTAAAAGATAGTGACCCCAGATAACAAGGATATGTAGGCTACATTTTCCTCAGGATTTAAGACAGGAATTATGAGTTTACTGAGCATGACCCGATTTTGAACTTTTTGTGTGTGGCTTGGGTCATATGATACGTCATGTTTGATGCTAATCTGGTCGATAGCGGTAATCCCAGAACATCTCTGATTATTTGTCAAAATGTCTTATTTTTTCAGGTTGGGAAGCCTCATGTTGGGTTTGAGAAGCTGGTACCCTGCCTGAAGAAGGCTCTGAACAAGGTGAGAATTATTAATATCGTCATAAGTTATTTTATCTTATCTCATCTAGTATAAAAGAATAAACTCCTCACAGAGTTTGGAATAATATGGTATGAAACTTAGGCCTAAAAAAAAGATGTTGTATTGCCCTTTAGGTGCCAAAACATGAGTCGGTCGGTCGAAAATCTTTTTTTAGGCCTTATGGGAAATATCTGTTACACAAAAAGATGTAAGGTTATACACAATTTATTTATTTAAAAAAGATATCGGAAGAATCCTGGATGTCCAATTTGAGGTAATTGTATTAAGAGCAAACTAGGTTAACTGTTCCAGATATCCAAAGAGAATTGATTTACCGGTATCCCTTGATAAACATGTCCAAGTTTGGGCTATATTAAACAAGGGGCCGATATACTTTGAGGTGGTTTTACTAAAGGGGAAGTTGTTGGGGAGTTAGTTGTATGTCCAGAGGGGTGTTTCACAAAGACTAAGATCGACTTTAAGTTGGACTTAACTATGGCAGGCCGTTCATGCCAATAGTCGCTCTCACCATTGGTCTCTCAATTATGAACTTTAGATAATATTTTTTCCAACAATAATGAAGTATCAAAAAAATGTAAATTCTGTAGATTTATGATTTGTGGCTGCCGGGCTCACGATCGATTGGGCAAAAAGAATTTCCATTTTTGGTTTAAATAAAATTTGGAGTGGACTTTAAAAGATTATTATTAGTAGTAGAAATAGTAGTAGTAGTAAAAGATGAGAGAAAATAGTGGCATGAATAGCCTGCCATATTTAAGTTCAACTTAAATTTGATCTTAGTCTTTGTGAAACACTCCCCAGGGCTCACAAATAATGTTTTACTTTAGGGACCATTTTCAAGGGTCTGCATTACTTGTTAAGATTAGTTTGTTTGTTGAGCCCTGTGTATGATGTCCAAATACCGGATGGTCCGATTGGAATAAGGATTCTTAGGGTGTGTTATAAATATCTCTATAGTTTGATAAGTCGATAGGACTTCTGTTACCCATTTATCTCTTTGGATAGCTAACAATTATCTGCGTAGCATCAGTCTGATAAAATTGTTTGAAGAAGTTTTGATTGTTATTGTTTCTTCTTGTATATTTACAGAACTGTACTGCACCTGTGGAGGGTGGATTTGACCCTAGCTGTCTGCTGCCAGGTATGGTCCAATATAAAATACTATCATATCAAAGATATAACACAGAGCTCTATGATAACTATATGATTGTACAGCAATGACTCCTTGCTATCGCATATCCAGTGAAACTTACGTTTATGACACATGCTCCAGTTTTATTTCTTACACTAACTGAATTCTTAACTTTACCTCTAGACCAAACACTATCATAACCCTATAATTTGTCAGGGTGTATGTTTCTTGTTTATTTTACAGCTTCCAATTGTTCCAGTATAAAATTAATACACACTAGTAATAAGGGACTATAAAGAAACCCAGAAATGGATTATTATGCAAAGCTGTTGTAATGGACATTAAAAATTATTTTATTAATTGGTAATTGTGATTGGCAGTGATGGCAAATGAGAGTTTTACGATCAAAGTGCAGAGCAATTGCTGCTGGTACATATATTTCTGCATAATATCAACACTGACTTGGCACGTTTACACATTCGCACGACATACATCACTTACAATCACTGCAAAACCATCACACAGATCAAATTTCCATCAATGTATTTTTCTTCATACTAGAGAGATTCTTTGCTTTATGATTGCATGTACAGTCTGGTAAACTAGCTTCCTTGTGAGCTTTACTAGAAGCCACTTATATATCATATCATATCATGTTAATAGGGATCAAGACTATCTTGACAAACAGGGCTTGAACTGATATTAGAGCATTATCGCTAATCCCTCCTTGAAACGGATTTAGCTAAATGGGTGATTTAGATATCAGTAGCAACAGAAGAGGGGCTGTTATCTGGAATTTGGAAGGATTATACTAAAATTGGAAATGCACCCTAACACTGTACTTTTGATTTCTTTTTAAGAGATTCATTTGCAATAGCATCATTAATTAATGAGATACTGCAACAATATATGGTGAACTGAGTTTTTGAGAATCTGACTGTCTTGCTCCTCAGTCCCTCCCCCCCCCCCCTAAAATATAATTTCTCATAGATGTTTTGATTCCAAGTTTGGGATAGGATAGAGTTGTTAAGAGAATACTGATTGCTTCAACACAAATAAATTTTCCCCACATTTACTATTTTGCTTGGTTTTTGGCTTATGGGTGGTTTAGAGCCTGGCCGCCAAATATAATGTGCTACCTGAAATTTCCTTCACAAAACACACCTCTCCTTAAAAACAAAACATAATACATATGAACAAGAAATAGAAATGCTGGATGGTACATAGTTTTTTGTACTACATTCAAAATGTAAGCAAATATGCAAAGCTGCTGGGTTTTTTCAGACAGATTCTGTTTCATAACGATATGTTTGGCTAAGCTGATGAGATCATTTTCTGATAATTGTTTGATTCACCTGTTGTTGGCTATGCAATCGTTGAGAACAAACATTTCATCCGTTAGAGACTTTACAGCAAATAGAAAATCGCAAACAGAAGAGGGCTGTTATCTGGGATTTGGAAGGATTTGGGATCTGTTGTTTGGGATTTGCACTTATGTGCAAGCTAAAGTTCAACATGCACCCTGACACTGTACTCTTGATTTCTTTTTGACAGATTTCATTTAAAAAAATAAAAAATAGATTTGCAAACAGAAGAAGGCTGTTATCTGTACAGCTTGTCGAGACTGTTGTGTTGCAAGTTTAATGTAGGTTATATAAGTAGAGGCTAGAAATATCTGAACACCTCATATACTTCCTCAGGCACAACAATGGACTAACACCAAGGTTTTTCTAATAAATGATTCCTTTTTGTGAGAAAAGAATCAACATTTGACACACAACATAATATGTAGCATATATTATCTGATGATTCTTTCTCTTCCATAGATGATATTTGCAGTTCAAGAGTTCAATTAGAATTGTTATTATTTTTGTAATGAAATTATCTTTAATGATAAACTGCTGGCAAAACCTAAGTTACGGATATTTATTTGTCACTTGCCTATGATTCATTGATATTACAGAAAATAAGAAGGACTACTGGACATACGAGGGCTCCCTCACTACGCCACCCTGCTATGAGAGTGTTTCTTTTATTCTCTTCAAAGATGCCATAGAAGTCTCCGAAGAACAGGTCAGAAAGAAACCATTCAATTTTTTTAAAATAGGTGTTTAATGAATTTTATACAGACTAGCAATAAGAAGCTTTTGCCAATGATTTCACCAGACATTCACTGTATTACCTTTCCTCTTTTAAATGCAACATTATTTTTTTTTTGCTGTGAAATTCATTAACAATTCTAAAATATATGTTATAAGACCGTGTTTAAACATCCACGTTGTTATAATAACCACGCAGGAGGCGTGACTTGAAATAGCTTCCCTTTAATAGTTGTGGCCCTGTAAAGCACATTCAACAATCGTGTGAATCCTGTAAAGAAACAAAGATAAACAAAGAATGACTATTGATTCAAAATACCCAAATTGTTCCTTTTTCCTTAGATTACATTCTTTGTATGCAAACTAGAGTAAATACATGACCTTCAAGGGTGCATTTAAGTTTAAGACTATAGAGTAAAGCAACTAGAATTAAAGATTCACATTCGAACTCTTATCAAATAACTATTTATTTCACTTCTATACTCTAATAAAAAGTGTCTTCTTTAAGCAAAATAAAATGTGTTGTTTTGTCTCGTTTCTGAATAACATAACAAATCCATTCAGCATACTATAAATCACATTACAAAAATCCCCTTTTTGGCTATTAAAACGAATAACGCGAAATTACCTAGGGCGACATAAACAAGACTAACCGTAAGGCGAATCACTTAAACTGGCGTCTAAAAATATCCCTCCGCTATATAATCTGTGCGTACTATAGGTACTACAATGAACTGAAGTCCTAACATAGCGTAAGAAAAATAGGTCTCACGTGTCATCCCAAATTTATGAAATATGACACCAAAAACAATAATGAACGTCTCCAGATAACTTATAAACTATCATGAGACATTTCAGCATCTCTTCCACTTCCTTGAAGTATAACCAAGAATATTTTACAAATTATCAATCACTTTCACAAGTACCGTAAGCACCTGAGCACAGTCAATACCATTACGGACTTTCGATCACCACTATCCAAACTTCAAAAGAGACCCAAATTTGTCCTACAAACCTCAGAAACATTAAAGATACACGTACAATCCTGGCATAACATACACTTATAAGGATAAAAGCACGGAATTAAACATGCCTTCAGTTTTGCATGTAAATGAAGAAAAAAACTAGGATCAACCAACATGGTTGATGTACCTTCGTACGGTCTTGTTTTGCGCTGTAGCGAAAGTGCTGATAGTCTCAGTTCAGGTAAAAAAGGTAATTATTCTGCCGCGTAACAAATACGGGAAAAAATAATGTCATGCCTTGACAATATCAGTACCAGTAATCTTTCTACTTTCAAAATTGAAGGAGTTTGTACATTGTGTTTAGGAATAGTCCTTGTAAGGATTACTATAATTTTCTAGAAAAAATACTCAAGGTATATGGTTTTCATCAGCACAGGTTGGCAAATTTATTTAGATTTAGAGCAGATGAAAGAGAAAATATTGTCATTTTCTGTGTTCCTTTTAAACAAAAATCAAAATGAGGTTGAAGTTCACAGGTTCTTATATATATTTATTCTAACCGGAGATATTGAGATCTCAAATTATATGTCAATGATAAATAATTTGGATGAAGTAGATGTCAATCAATCTGGTAGAGGAAAAATTACTGAATCTTAATGAGTAAGCAACCCCTAATTCATTTTTTCTGTTGATTATACTGGTAGTTCTGTTACCAGGATAAAGTCCGGGTATTGAATTTCTTACTGACTTACCGTAACCCTTATATGACAATACCAGTATCGTATTTTAGATATTCAAGCAGGGTACCCATTACAAATACTTTATTTTGCATACAATAGGTGAACAAAATAGAAATTAAGAATCAATGTTTCCCTATTTTGCAGACAATAGGTGTACAAAATAGAAATTAAGAATCAATGTTTCACTATTTTGCATACAATAGGTGAACAAAATAGAAATAAGAATCAATGTTTCCCTATTTTACATACAATAGGTGAACAAAATAGAAATTAAGAATCAATGTTTCCCTATTTTGCAGACAATAGGTGAACAAAATAGAAATTAAGAATCAATGTTTCCCTATTTTGCAGACAATAGGTGAACAAAATAGAAATTAAGAATCAATGTTTCCCTATTTTACATACAATAGGTGAAAAAAATAGAAATTAAGAATCAATGTTTCTCTATTTTGCATACAAAAGGTGAACAAAATAGAAATTAAGAATCAATGTTTCCCTATTTTGCATACAAAAGGTGAACAAAATAGAAATTAAGAATCAATGTTTCTCTATTCTGCATACAAAAGGTGAACAAAATAGAAATTAAGAATCAATGTTTCCCTATTTTGCATACAATAGGTGAACAAAATAGAAATTAAGAATCAATGTTTCCCTATTTTGCAGACAATAGGTGAACAAAATAGAAATTAAGAATCAATGTTTCCCTATTTTCTGCTGTTCCGGCACTTTTTTTTTAGAGGAAAAGGATCACCTTGAATATATTTCTCCAGTAACTCTTTCTCCATGCATTGGTTCCCCTTTAGTGCTGCATATGTAATGACTAAATATGCAATATATGAGGCGTGCAGGCATTCAATGTAAAGTTATGCACCAGCTAGCCCCCAAATCAATTAGTTAGTTATGTTTCTATGTAATTATGACCTAATACTTGAATGAGGAGATAATCAAATTACAGAAACCCTTTTTCCAAGAGATAATTCCCATAAAGCTTCAAGTTCCGTTTGATGAGGTTTACACTGTAAAATATTAAGTTTGAACTGTTACCATTTTTACCTAACTTTTGATGATGAAATGTTTCATACTGAACATAGCATACAATAGTTGTGTTATATGAATGAACATTGGTATTGAAACAGTGACAAGTGAATGATCTTATGAAATCATTTCCATACCACACACATGTTAGAATGTGTCAGAGAACTATAGATGGCGCTGTTTCATCCAAACCAGAATGTTTCACTCACTATCTTTTCTTTCATCTTGTAATCTTTCAGCTTCAAGTCCTTCGTAACCTTCAAGATCATTGTGATGGTGAGTCTTTTGAGGGTCGTGGTAAGCTGGTCAACAACTATCGTCCACTCTGTGATCTCAATGGCCGAGTGGTCAGGGCTACCTTCGAGAACTAGACCCCTCACAGATGACATGATGACCGGAGCTCTAGATGCTATTATACCTTCATTGATGTTACTGGTCACTTCTTTATTTCTTTCTATATGTGTTATATTTGGAGTGTAATGTATGCTACTTATATTTACAGAGGGATAAAATCTTAGCTGCATATCCATATCTCTTTCACTTTTTTTCTGCAAATTTGTAAATTTTGGTCTCAGATATATTTATCATCAAACATGGGGGGAAAGGGATGAACTCTAAAGCACAGTAGCATTTTGTTAACACACAAAATGTAAGTGAACAGTTCTTTGGTCTGTAACGTTTTTATGAAATTCTCATTTGATATTGAACCTCACCCTGTGGTGTTGACAATCATCTTTACAGAGAGTATATATATATATATATCACTGTTTTATCTTAACTAGAAATAGAATAATCATGCACTTTATGTCATTTGAAAGATGAACGTTTCATTCAGATATGAGAAGAGATCAACATGGTAGATACTCAAAGCTTGGCTAATAGGGACTTTATATAATGTGATATGCGCTATACAAGAACTGAATATTATCATTATTAATGATGCTTTGCGTGATGTGGAACCTTCATATCTATATTTAGTCGTGTGTAACCAAAACATTGTCTTCCCTATGCACCACCTCATAGTGACACTCAATAGCAGAGATTCTCATTGTACCTAGGATTATAAGGAGCATGTAGTGTTTATATGATATAAAATATGAAATTATATTATAAAATATATAAACGGTGCACATTACCATGCAATAAAACCCTGAAACCTTGCGAAACTATCCATGCAGTTTAGATAGTAAAATCAACGATATTAATAGATGAAAAAATGATCATGAAAAGTTGTTAGATAATAGTAGTGTTTAGAGTGGATGGTGTAAATTTGTATATCAATATTATATGCATTGATTGTTGAAGTGATGTTGGGTTGTATAAATGAATTGTGGATGCAAACAGATCAGTAGTTTATTTATTTATAGATGAATATTTTCTTATGAGAGATATAGAATTATTGTATGAACTTTTTAAAGATTAAAAATCATGGCTGCAGACAAAAATATTTCTTTTCTTTTCTTTTTATCAATGGGGTTTCCCATCAAATTTCAAATAAAAATGCTGTAGAAATTACCAATTCTATTTTTATTGCTCTTGTAATCATGCAGATACATTTGAAGATGAAATTATGTAATGGAAAGAGAAATGATTTTCAGATATATAGATTTAACCAGAGTCTTTATTAACTATGAGAAGTTCAATAGATTTATATTTTTTCTGAACCATATGATATCACATCTATTTTCAAACCAATATATTATGTATTTGAGATCATGCATGGTTTAATGTTTTGTGTGGAAAGGAACTAGAAGCGCTTCATATGTCCTGTAATATATTACTTTAGTAATAAAAATGTGTCAAGAACAATGCATATTTGGTGCTGCTGCTCAAATCATAATACCCCTGCCAAATATTTGGTAAATATTATATTTTATTGTTGTATAAATCCAAGATTTTAAATGTAGAGCAATTGGTAACTGTTTTCAAGATGTATTTACCGGTAATCATGCAGGACATACAAGAATGTATTTATAACACACATGGTATAAAAAGATTATAAGGCGATATTCCTTTCAATTTTTTGGTGATCTAGTGATATCCAAGGCTGAAAGTAAAAGATACAATGTACAAGATGTAAAGCATGCTAGTATTTACAGTGTATACATCCAGGGTAAAATATAGGTATTATTATATACACTTTGGTTTGATAATACTGGACATGAAATAATATTTCAGTAGTTGTTAACTTTGGTAAGAAACTTTCAAAGACAAGGTCGTATGTAATGCAGACTATACATCAAGTGCTTCATTCAGCTGCAAGGACTGTGATAACAATGATATTTGTTTCATTAAGTTAGTGAGTGATTTTAGACATTCCTTGCTTGTAAACAGACAGTTATTTAATCATGTTTTTGTTAAGTGCTTGAACCCTTGTATTTATTTGCGTAACAGATATCATGGATGTGCACAAATGCAATTAGAACTGTTATAGAAAATTTCTCTGTGACTTTGTATTTAAATAAATTTAAGGAACATTAAATGAGAAAATAGGGACAATAAACTAGAATATTATAAATGCACATTATGCTTGTGTTGTTTAATTTCTCCCTAAACCAAATGAGGGAAATTTGACAGAGAGAGAGCGAGGGGTGGTGAGAGAGAGAGAGAAAGAGCGAAGGGAGAGAGAGAGAGAGAGAGAGAGAGATAAGATAAGATAAGATAAGATATCTATTTGTCTTTCTTTCAAATATCACATAGAGCATAACATTAGATCATTACACATTTACAATGCAAAAAAAAAAATGGTGGCAATGATAAAAAGAGAGAGAGAAGGAGCATTTTGTCCACTTAAACATTGTGCATGTTTACATGTATGTCAGTCTTTTTTCCAAAAGGAAAATGATCATAGGCATATATACTGATTTAATTTATACTTTTAACTAGGGCCAATTAAGATCGATATGAAGATCGCCTTCATAGGTCTCCGAGTCACTCATAATCATAATTACAAGAGTTCATTATGTTTTCATATTCTTTTGCAGGAAAGATTAATAGGATGAAAGGAAAATGTGCTCACTTTGAAGTTATTTTTAACTGCTAGCTGTCACACGAAAGTCATGTGAGCTATCACATGATACACGATATTATCGTTCCTCTCAAAGTGAGGTAGATTAGTCTTTGTACCAGTCATTTGGGAATTTAGACGGTAGTTTGATATTTTTGCCAAACTTTGCAACTTTGTGCAGTGGTTCAGAACTATATAGGAGAATCATGATTGGGGCAAATTTAAATCTCCTCCCAAATCTAATGAAAAGAGAGAGAGAGAGGGGGGGGGGGACTCGAGGGAGGTCATTCTGGAAGGATTAAAAAATAAATATAGACCTAGTGATGATCCGAAAATTATAGTTGACGGTCGAAAATATAAGTTCCCTTGTGGGAACTGTGATAAGCCAGTCAAATGTAATCAACACGGCCTTCTGTGTTCTTCTTCTTGTAAAAAATGGTTTCACACTAATTGTCAAGCTATCAGTTTTTCAGAGTACCGCAGATTATATTATGAATGCCCTGATGAGAAGTGGAATTGTTTTACATGTTGTGTGCCATCTTTTTGTGACTCATTATTTAATGACGATTGTATAGAGATAGAAAGCCAAAACGAGGATAGACTAAAAGAAAACTATTTTAAGATAACGCGCGTTACACCTGAAAAGCAAGCGAGATGAAAACACTTCTCTTTATCAAGAATTTGAAGAAAAGTTTAAAGCTAAAGGTCTTCATTTTTTACACCTTAATGTGAGGTCTATTCTAAACAAGATATCGGAATTTAGAATTCTTTTTAAAAGAAAAAGGCTGTCTATTATTGCTTTCACTGAAACATGGTTAAACAATTCCATAAATGATGAAGAAATTGAAATAGACGGATATAAAATCATACGCCATGATCGATCCTCTGGCTCTGGAGGTGGTGTATGTTTCTATATCAGAAATGATATTGCATTTAATATTATGGATGCTATAAGTACTGGAGATACGGAATCCCTGTGGATAAATTTGCTTATACCAAGATCAAAACCAATTGTTGTTGGTGTTCTGTATCGACCTCCGAAAAACAATTTGTTTATCGAGAAATTGTCCAATATTCTTGATACAGGGCCCCATGGAAGACCACTACTTGCTGGTGAATGGGCTACCCTGTCAAAAGATCAGAAATAAATAAATAAATAAATAAATACATTAAAGAAGGATGACGAAATAATTCTTTTAGGAGACATGAATATTTGTCTTCTTCGCAAATCGCTACTGGCTAAAAAATATATTGACTTGTTGAGTCTTCATGGGTTTAGTCAACTCATTAAAGAGGCAACACGCGTTACACCTACATGTTCTTCTCTATTGGATCATGTTGGTTGTACCAAAGAAAATAAAATAAGTCAAAGTGGTGTCATTGATCTAGGTATTAGCGACCATTATTTTACTTTCTGTACACGGAAAAATGTTAGACTGGCTATAGGTCATCACAGGACTAATGATATCAGATCCATGAAAAATATACAGAAGAGTCTTTCAATCTTCAACTATCTGTTGTTGATTGGTCACGAATAACTGACTGTACAGATGTAAATGAGGCATGGTCAATATTTCAACATGTTTTTATCTCAAATTTGAATATGATAGCGCCACTGAAACGGATAAGAATAAAACAAAGATCAGAAACTTGGGTGACTAAAGATATTCTTTCCCTAATTCAAGAGAGAAATATAGTATACAAAAAATAGAGGAAAAGAGCAAAAGATGAGAAGCTCTATAAAAGATACAGAGTATTAAGAAATATGGTCCAAAGAGAGGTGAAAAACTCGATTACTTACAAAACAAGATAGAAGAAAATAAACAAGATTCGAAAAAACTTTGGCAGAATCTAAAAAGCTTAGGATTGAAAAATAAGAAGCGAAAAGAACAAGAATCTGTCATTAAAATTGATGGGGAATTATGTCATGATAAGATGGCCATCGCTGATGAATTCAATTCTCATTTCACAAATGTGGCTGCCAAATTAGTAGACAAACTCCCCCCTTCCAAAGACTTTTTCAGCGCAGACAATGATTGTATTCGTGACTTTTACGAAAGAAAAGGTGTACATGAAAACAGCTTCGAGTTATTACCAATCAGTGAACAATTTGTTTTCAAAGAGTTACGTAAGTTGAATGTATCAAAAAGTACTGGGTTAGACTTGATTCCAGCTAAATTTCTAAAAGATGGTGCGAAGGTTTTATTTAAGCCTCTAAGTTACTTAATGAACCTATCTATCTTGACGAGTACTTTTCCAGAAGATATGAAAATAGCAAAAGTGACTCCACTTTATAAAAAGAAAGATAAAACTGATGTTAGCAACTATAGACCTATTAGTGTTTTAAGCGTAGCATCAAAGATTCTAGAAAAATCGGTCTGTGTTCAAATTGAAAGATACTTCAAAGAAAATGATATAATTTATGAATTTCAATCTGGTTTTCGACATGATTATTCGACTGAAACATGTCTAATTCATTTGACTGATTATTTGAGGAGAGAAACTTCCCAAGGGCGCTTTGTTGGTATGGTGCTCCTTGATCTGCAAAAAGCTTTTGATACAGTTAATCATTGCGTCTTATTGAAGAAGTTACAACTAATGGGTTTTGCTAAGGCAAGTTTAGATTGGTTCAGATCCTACTTATCTAATCGGCACCAAGTAGTGGCCATTCATGATATTCGTTCCAAACTAATGCCTATAACATGCGGTGTTCCTCAGGGAAGCATTTTAGGCCCAATTCTATTTTCAAGTTATATAAATGATATGTGTATTTGTATAAAAGACTTCAAACTATTATTGTACGCAGATGACAGCGTATACTACTCTATTCAAATCCTGATCCTAAATATATTGAGGAAAAGCTCAGTGAACAGCTGTCTACGTGTGTCGATTGGATGACTGATAATAAGCTTTCTTTACACTTGGGAAAAACAGAAAGCATTTTATTTTGTTCTAAAAGTAGTTCTAAAAAGTCATTTGAATTCAAAGTGACACACAATAATCAAGCAATCAAGAGAAAAGAGTCTGTGAAGTATTTAGGCATTGAGTTGGCTATAGCGCAATTTCATTTTCATCTTTAGTAGAATCAGTTGTAAAAAAAGCAAATTCTCGTCTGAAATTTTTGTACAGATATCAAAGTTGTATGGATTTAAAAGCAAGACGTACATGTTTTGCTCTTATTCAATGTTTATTTGACTATGCTAACCCTGCATGGTATAGTAACATAAACAAGTCAGATCAAAAGAAGTTGAAGATTATACAGAACAAAATGGTGAGATTTATCAACTGTTCTGGTCCAAGAACTCATGTTGGCTACAGCGAACTTTCTAAAGCTGCATTCTTGAAGTCGACCAAAGATCAAAACAACTCGCATTGCATCACGTGCATAAAATATATCATACTAGGTCGAATCATTATATTCGATCCAACTTCGATCTTGTTACTGACGTACATGATTATAATACAAGAAATAGACGATTCAACTTTAACTTACCAGAAAGAGTAGGTAGTATTGGAAATTCGTTTTATTACAATGCCATAAAACATTGGAATTCCCTTCCCAATGGTGTAAAAGAAATAGGAAACTATGATCATTTTAAGAGGAAATTAAAGGAATACCTAATACTTGACAGTCAGAGAAGAGAAGTGAATGACATGTTATATGATTGAAATTTTTATTCTTCTGTCGGTTCATACCTTTTCATGTTGTATATATACTTGTTTTCGTACGTTATAGAAATTCTACAAATTCATCATTATTTTCCTCTTCTTCCTTCTCCTCTTTTTCTTCTTCTCCTTCTTCTTTTTCTTCTTGTACTTAATATCATTTCTATCATCAGTTTAATGTTGTTATTATTATTATTATCTTTAATAAGTAGTTCTTTTAATTTTCTTATCTGTCTGTAAATATTACTATTTTAACTTATTAATTTTATACATGTCTGTAAGGGACCCCACTGGAAATAAGCTCTCGAGCTTTCGTGGGTTATCCTGTTCAAGCTGACTTATTTTTGATCTGTTATTATTGTATATTGTTGTATGTTGGAAGCTTGTCGAATAAAAATCAATCAATCAAACCTATAGGCTATATATATATTTAAACAAATTATAAATTAAAAAATATATATAAATTTAAAAAAAAAGTGAAATCTCTCTCTCTCTATCTCTCTCTCTCTCTCTCTCTCTCTCTCTCTCTCTCTCCCTCTCTCCGTTTGTGCCTTATTATCTCTTCTTATTCTTTTGGCACAGCCTATTTACTTTTCTGCAGGCCCTATATCCAATAAATACTTACTTAATGGACCTCTTTTTACAATAATGGGTCCGAATACTGAAGTATTAGATCTTACCGGTAGGCGGTAGTTATAGAGATCTTGAATATAATGTAATCGCATTCCCCTCTCAAAACTGTTTACTTATTACATACCGTTTAAAGGTAATATAAAGTTTTTGGGAAATTTTGAAAACTGGGTGGATAGTGATTCTTTACAATTTTGATATATTTGGATGCCCCTGTGGATGTAGTATAAGCATTAGAAAATTCAGCTCCTAAAACAATTCTGCTTTCGAGAAAAATTAAATATAAAAATTTACTGGTGCTCCCGGTAAATTTTGATAAATTTGAAATAGCGCCTACGGTCGTACAATGGTAGCTGCGACCATGAAAATCTCGGAATATGTAGTTGTGATAAATTATTTTCAAACAGGAATAGCTAATCGGTCGATTTTAGTCAAGAAACATTGTTTTATACTTTTATAGCTCAATTGATATCTTGACCTTGAGAGGTAGCTATACAACATAAAGAGTGTATTATTTACAATTTCATAACTTTAGACTCGATATCAACCGTGACAACGATCACTGACTATTGAAGGATCGCATATGCTTCCAATATGTTAATTTGAACCAAATTCATGACCCATATCCAAAACTTTTTAATGTTTGCATAATTTATAGACTAGGGTCTATGTGTAATTAATACCATTACATTGAAACTAAATTTTGGGGGTGTTTTTTTAACCTTTTAAAAATGAGTGGTATATAGTACACTGAAATGAATCTTGAATCTTTCTCCTTGAAACTATGGGGAATGTCCTTGTCGAAACAAAACTTATACTATCTTAAACTGTGCATATCTCACGTCTGGAACACAAGTCTAAATCAGAACAACATTATTTCAAGGATAACGAAAAGAAACACACTGACACTGCATTGAAACTGCACCGCTCTCGGACATTAAACTTAGAGAAACTGGTAAAAGACCTCCTTTTCAAGATGGCTAAAGCTGTGTAAGTATTCAATAATTAATTCTTAATATTTGTGGATGTAAAAAAATGTTGTTTCATTTTTTCAACATCGCGTTTTCCTACTCCGATCCTAGCTGTATGCATGTACACAATCATTCTCACCTGTCGATGCCGATGCCCAGGCAGCGGGGCGCTCCCGCAGCAGCGCACCGTCTCATCCCGATGCGATGCAAGAGGTAAAGCGCTCCAGAAAGGTTGCAAATTGCTTCCACTCAGACCTAAAGTTATGCCTAAGGCTATGCTGAGCTTATCTAGCCTCAAGGGCTTGGTGATAATTTGAAATATGATATTGATATCACCTAGCCTTAATTCGTTAATTATTGTATGTTGATGGGGGGGGGGGGGGGTGGGGGCGGGCTATAGGTTTGTGTGTCGGTCTGGCTGGCTAGACTCTATTATTCATATCTGGATGCTGAACAAAAATAAACATGTCACTTTTTGCCTTAGTATTTAGCGAAAACTATGCACCTAATATCAACACCACAGAGAGAGAGAGAGAGAGAGAAAGAAAGAAAGAAAAAAAAGGAAGAACATGATTCCGTGCTTACAGATTACATTTCCTATTAGTTGGCTCGACATGTGCCTAAGAAGTTTGCGGATGAAAGTACATGTACAATAATACAATAATACCAAAAAAAAGTTCTTTAAGAGAGAAAGAAAGGTTATTTCTAAAATGAAATGAAAGGAGCTATGTGACTTTCAAGGAGGAAATTACAATTTCTATTGCTCGTGACGACTATTTGGAACTTCCTGGGGCTCTGCCCCTATAGCCTCCTGGCAAGGGCTCTCCTCCTGGACCCCCATCTGCAAAGAAAGAAGTGGTTCCCAAACAACCTTTTGTTGTTTAAAACAGGAGAGAGTGTGAGTTTTATGTAGTTAAAGCTTCTAACAACCACTCCCATGGACCTTTTATTATTCACACGTCTTGCTGTCTGCTGCCTCGAGATCACTGGAGCGAAGAAAGGTAACAATGTATAGCAAGAATTAGGGACCCCACTGGAAATAAGCTCTCGAGCTTTCTTGGGTTATCCTGTTCAAGCTGACTTATTTTTGATCTGTTATTATTGTATATTGTTGTATGTTGGAAGCTTGTTGAATAAAAATCAATCAATCAATCAATCAGAATCAGTGAAGGAAGAAGGAAAGAAAGAGGCAAGAGAGAGAAAGAGAAAGAGAGAGAGATGGGAGGAGGTCGGAGAGAGAGAGAGACAGATGAGGGAATTGTAGAAAGAAGAGGACAGAAAAAGAGTAGGGAGATACAGAGTGAGACAAATGAAAGAGTTATGAAGGAGAGAAAGAGCGAGAGAGAGAGAGAGAGAGAGGGAGAGAGAGAGAGAGAAAAGGAGAGGGAAGTCCTGTGGAAAAGGTATGATTGAGACAAGTTATTCATAATTGATACCACTACACGTTTTGAACACAGCACAAGATTCTGAGCAGTTACGTATATTAAAGCCCCACTGTACTACTTGTAGCTACTTGCTCCCTCTATATAGAAACAATGCCTAATTGGTGACCATTGGTCCCCCATGATCCTCTTTTTCTTATGTTAATTGAGAGCTGAGTTGATGAGATAGCCACCAGTCAGTGACCACCCTGTGTGGTCTGATCCCTCCTAGCCAAAGTAGTACAGACGGGCTTTAAACAAAAATATTAGTATTTATTTTGCAATTTGCTGTTGAAATGATAGCAGAAATCAATCTGGACATGAGGAGAGGTAGATCCTGCGATCCTCAGTCACCTCTTTAGAGTTGGCTAGGTTCTGCGGTCTCCGATCAATGGGAATTCAGTTGCTTTGCTTATGCGCAGGGGATTGAGATGGTTTTAATCATAAAACATTAAATAGTTCAGACCACCAACGCTCATCTAATCTTGCTTTGAAAATAATCAATGTAGTTTGTGTCAATTTATCTTGAGGAAGACTGTTCTAGTGTAAGTGAAGAAAGAATAACAAAACAAATCACAAGGATTCACAAAACGTTGAAAAATTGTATACCGGTAATCAAAATGTTAGGATATTGATACTCACAATCAAGGCAAAGCAGAGTTACAAACAAATAAATCGTACCTATTCATACTATTTTTCTCTTCCAGTCCTGCCTTTTGTCTTGGAGACCACACCCTTTCCGTTCCCCGAAGCCTCCATGCAATCAACCGTGAGAGTCTGTGCAAACGGCTCAAGTCTGACCCTCAGCTACCAGCAGGAGCTATTGTTCTACTGCAGGGGGGTGAGCAGGAGATGAGAAACTGCTCAGACCACGAACCACTCTTCAGACAGGTAATTAGAATTATAATAATGATAATAATATGTCTTGTTTACCCAGGGTAGCCTCATCAGTATTCATACTGTTCTCCCTGAGGGCCCTGCAATCGTATTATTACCCCAGTCATCGGATTCAGGCTTACCCGCACACAATGTATGCACATTCTCCACTCCCTGGCGAGCATTCCATCCAGGCGTCATTTGTACAAGCGCACATTTGCTAATCTAAGCACATTAGCTTTCGCATCCTACCGGGTACCCATTTAACACCTGGGTGGAGAGTGGCAATTTTATTTATCCTGGGTAGCTTTGTCATTATTGATCCTGCTCTTCCTGTTGGCTCTGCAATCATCATTTTCCCCAGCATTGATAGTTAGCCATTTCATACACCTGAACAAAACACCTAGTCCAAGGATGTAAACACTGAGCAAGATCGAATCTGGGACCTTTCAAATGAGAGTCACTTGAGCCTTCACCAATGTACAGCGATGCTTTCACATGATTAGGTCCTGAGCAGGCACATGTTCCTTTGATCCACCCAAACCACCTCCTTGGACCAATGATAAACAGGGTTATCTGCCAGGAAATCTGAGTATGTAGCCAAATGTTCAGAGAATTGAGGATCCTATTAAGTGCAGGGTTCTATGTTGCATCCAGATCCCTTCATGTGAAGATGAGGTGTGCAATATCACAAATGTGCATAAAAAAAAAAAAAAAACAACAAATAATGATTTTCTATGATTTGTAAGTAGGCTGTTTGACAAGAACTTTATGTTGTGTTACAACATATTTATATATATTTCCATTTGTTAAATAATATTTTAGGAATCCTACTTCCACTGGGCCTTTGGTGTGACTGAATCATCATTCTCTGGAGCTATCATTGTAGATACTGGGAAGTCAATCCTCTTTCCTCCTAGGCTGCCTCAAGCATATGCTGTATGGATGGGAAAGTAAGACTTGATATTAATTTTCGCTGACTCTCTTTTCTTTTATACAAAAGAAGTTTCTAAAGATTACTCATATTCTGTAAATTCTGTACACATATCGTAGAGTTTTCAAGATTTAGCAGGAACAGTTCATATATACCTGTAGCTATGGGATGAATAGGGGCCTAAAGTGCATGAAGAAAAAAAGATTGAGGAAATTGCAACTCAAAAGATCTAACACAAGTCATAAATGCGCTGTGATTAGCTGAAAACTGAGGTTGCGTTTAGTCTTTAGAATTGCGTTTAATCACAACTTTATTCAAGATGCCCCTTGTTTTATGAAAGTTCATAGAAATGCTGAGAATAGTTTATTCAAAGAGGAAAAAATGATGAATGATATTACAATTAAATTATAGAAATAGTGATTAAGATTAAAGCAAAATTGCACTTCTTAGTGTAGATATCTTCATAATCATTATCAAGAGGGATTATGACAAATAACAACCTTTAGAAACTTCTTCTCTAGCCCATCTTCTGTTCAGTCTTCTTTTGATAAACTTTCAGTATCATGCACGCTAAAAGAAACCCTTTATGTATGATCCAGGGATGCAAGTTATTATATCTAGGCCGATGATCATGTGGTGCTGAACTGCTGATCCAGGAAGCAAAGCTCTGACCTGAGTGATCTCTTGATTTTATTCAGCTTCCTTCCTATACCGCACATAAGGAAGTCTCAAAGTTTTGTAAACACCTGGAAAATGACTTCAAAAATACACCAGGTTGCCAGAAAGTAATTTGATTGACCCCCGGATAACCTATCCCCTGGAAAAAAGAAGGGGATTAAACGACTGTGTTTGGAGGTGTGCAATCTAGTGATGATGGTGTATTGATGATCTTCCCCTTTCTCCCCACTGCAGAATCCAACCTAAAGAGTTCTACAAAGAGAAGTATGCAGTGGATGAGGTACATTACTCACAAGATGTAAGGACAATTTTTATTTTGTTTAAAATATATCATCATGCCTGATGCATGGTATAAACATCTTAGTGAAAACTGTGTTTCTGTGGTGCTATGGTATTCAGTTACTATAGAAAGAGGATATGAATAGATTAGTGTTTGATTGGTTATGATCATAATGTAGACACTCCTGAATGATATATTACTTCTTTCTTTTTTTCATGTCAATTGTGATTATGTTATGTATGTTGTTTATAGAGAGTCTTACCAAAAATTAAATATCTCTTAGTACAGTATATGTCTGGCTTTTAATCAAATATGAATTGTTATATATTAATGATTTGGAATAATTTGGAATGAATGAATCATCTATAACTTGTAAATTATGAAGTAAAGAATCAATATTCTCATTAAAACTCTATTTCTCTTCCTCCTCCGCAGATTTCCTCAGCCCTTGCATCTTACAAGCCATCTGTTCTGCTCACATTGGTAAAGCAAGCTCTCTCCCTATCTCTTTCTTCTCCCCCCCCCCCCCCCCCCTCCACACTCCTCTCTGTCTGTCTATCTAAGTTTTATTTCCCTAAATAAGGTTTATCAGATGGGATGTTGGAAACTTGAATCATGAATGAATATTGGTTTAGAACATATACCAGTATGAGCATTAATATTTAATTTGTCTGCTTAACTTAAATTGAGTGTAATTTTTAAATGTTTAATGTTGCTGTACAGAAATTTTGGCCCCTCCTCCTCCCCCCCCCCCCCCCCCCCCCAAAAAAAAAAAAAAAATTGCCACACGGAAGCATGATTTGAGACCATTGTTTGACTCTTGTCCAAGTACTGTATTTAAAGCCCACCTTTACATGAAGTCAAGAGCTTGTGTAATTTTGTTTTATTCACTTATGGTTCACTTTAATAGCAATGTTGAAATTCCCACTTATAAATTCACTTGGATTTGTTTGGCGATCTTTATATGAATTGAGTGATAGATTACATGATTAACCATTTTTCATCTATCTGCAGTGTAGTTATGTAACAAGTTTTTACCATGACATTTTGTTGTAGTATGGACACTCCATGAATTTATCTACTTTCTTGTGTGTACATTTTCCAGAGAGGGCTGAACACAGATAGCGGAAGCACATGCAAAGAGGCAACATTTGCTGGTATCGAAAAGTAAATGGGACACATTTCTACCACCATTTCAAAATATGCATGTTTGCATTTTATGCAATATGAAGACCAGAAGATGCAACTACAGACAAGTTGTTGGGTACACACGTCTTATCTGATGTTCATGAAGATATTTTTCAAGGATTATTTTCATTTATTTGCTATTTGTAGCTTGAATCAATATTTTTGCCCCCCCCCCAAAAAAAAAAAGAGAAACATGCAATGTATTTGAATGAATATTGATGCCTCACTCCTGGGAATTGAATCTTCAACCATATGTATAAAGATTGATTGAGGGAACAAAACATTTCAAATGTTGCAAGTCTCTGTTTGATGTTTAGGACAGGATCATTTAAAACAGACATTATTGTGACTAATTTCTTACCACCATGTTTCTTTGTCATGTAAATAGTTGCAATCTATCAGAACTTAATCATTCACAAATTGAAAACGTCCTATGTCTTATTTGCAATTGATTTTAGTTTCAATATTTTCTCATTTCAGGTTTAGAGTGAACAACTACATTCTTCACCCTAGCATTGCAGAATGGTGAGGAAATACGTTAATAAATGTAATCAGATTTTATTTGTTAACGAAAGTAGCAAAATTCAAAATGAGTGTAGTCAGAGTAAAACTATGCATTTAACTTCACATTTCAACTTAATATTTGAATTATTTGATATAAAGATGTAGAGACTAAAATATTTTGTTTCAGAGTATTTTGTTCCCGGTACATAATTTATTCATCTTACTACTATATGCCTCATAAAGTTCATATTAATTTCTAGACAAGTACCAGTATTTAGGATGGTGTAAAATTCTTTGAAGCTATGGATTTCACCGTACTTCAATATTTATTGTGACAGAGGTTGTGACAGGGACCACATCATGAATGTCGTACTTTTATTATCATCTTTTAGCCGAGTATTCAAGACCCCAGAGGAGCTGAAAGTCCTGCGTTACGTTTGTCAGGTTTCTAGCCGTGCTCACATTGAAGTCATGAAAAACATCAGACCTGGCATGTATGAATACCAACTAGAAAGGTTAGTCAACAAACATTCATTCAAGTCATGAAAAATATCAGACCTGGGATGTATGAATACCAACTAGAAAGGTTAGTGAACAAACATTCATTGAAGTCATGAAAAACATCAGAACTGGCATGTATGAATACCGACTAGAAAGGTTAGTCAACAAACATTCATTGAAGTCATGAAAAACATCAGACCTGGCATGTATGAATACCAACTAGAAAGGTTAGTCAAATAGCAGTCATTCAGAAATATTCACTTCACAAGTTAGTTGGCAGAACTAGTCAGTCAAAGAAAAGCAATTACTCTGGTCACACCTATAGGTATAGTTTCTTGAAAGATATGCTACATTGTAGGAGGTAAGCTTGCTGGAGCTAGACTGAAGGGAAAGCAACAACAGCAACAACAAAAACATAACAATTAACTGGGAAAAAGATATTAGACTTTGAGAGAATGTTCAATAATAATGGAGGGAAGAGATAAGTAAAGAAAAATGTTTGTGTTAACCTCTGGACTGGGACGTGTAATACAGATAGCAAAATATAATGTGCTACATTTGTGTAGTGTACGTTCATCATGTGTTGCAGTTACTATTTATCTATTTATTTTGCATATAATCATATCTATCTCTTCTGCATTTAACCTTGTCTATGGCTTTTGCATGTAACCCTGTCTTCTTCTGTTCTCCAGTCATGTTCCTTGTTTCTTTCCACAAGGTTATTGGTCCATCATTGAATAGATCATTTAAAGTATATTTAGAACTGTAGTGATATTGAATA
Organism: Strongylocentrotus droebachiensis; assembly: GCA_035222895.1. Taxonomy (NCBI): domain Eukaryota; kingdom Metazoa; phylum Echinodermata; class Echinoidea; order Camarodonta; family Strongylocentrotidae; genus Strongylocentrotus; species Strongylocentrotus droebachiensis. Next base: position 24,701 of record JAVYIG010008824.1, on the reverse strand, counting down.
TTCATTTAAGACAAATTGTAAAGGAGAATGATGTTTAAAAGTTGATGTAGTATAGATTTTTATTTACAGCAGTTCTTTAAAATGCCTGAAAGAATTCTTATTCATGTTGAACATTGTTCAAGGAAAGTACTTAAAGATAAAGTTGAGTTCTGGTTATGCGATTGCATTGTGAGAGAAAAGGTGTCGAATGGATCAGAAAAAGTTGATCATGTAGCATGTAAGTATTGGTGTGTACTGCAAGGTTCTGGGGTCATCAAAATCATAATAAATTTGGCCCAGTCTTGGTAAAGTAACAAGCACTGTACACAAAAAGATGTATATGGGACTACATAAATGGTGCCGGGCCTACTTACCTTGATTTCCTTATCTTTCTATGCTCATTACTCAGGCAGTATACATTTTCTACCAGAATTGTTTGGCAAATGACATTTGTTTGTAATCTTGAACATTCAGTGTAAGTTTAGTTTGATTCTGTGAGAATTCATTTTATTTTTTGCCAGAACTCAAGTTTATCTTTAAAGTAAACTTTGTCAGTCATTAATCATCTCATACTAGCTTGGTAACGTCATAACCCTTGTCAACCCTGTTCTGTCTGTATGCTTTGCAGCTTGTTTAGAAACTACTGCCACGCAGAAGGGGGCTGTCGCTTCATGTCCTATGCCTGTATTGCAGCCAGGTGAGATATATATCATCATGATAATGTTGTTTTATATTCCTTTCAGTTTGTTCAGACATTACTGTTACTCTCAAGGTGGCTGTAGGTTCACATCTTGGTCCTGTGTAGCTGCCAGGTAAGATGAATGTTGCACCTACATCCCCCTCTCTCTCTCTCCCCCCTCTCTCTCTCTCTCTCTCTCTCTCTCTCCCTCTCCCTCTCCCTCTCCCTCTCCCTCTCTCCCTCTCCCTCTCCCTCTCTCCCTCCCTCTCCCTCTCTCACTCTCACACCACTCTCCCTCTCCCCCTCTCTCTCCCCCCTCTCCGTCTCCCTGTTTCTTTCTCTCTTTCCCTCTCTCTTTCCCTCTCTCTTTCCCTCTCTCTGTCCTTTTTTCTCCCTCCCTCTCTCTCTCTTTCTCTCTCTCCCTCTCTCTCTCTCCCTCTCTCTCACCAGTGACCACTCCCTTTCTCTCTTTCTCTCTCTCTCCCCCTCTCCCTCTCTCTCTGTCCATTTTTCTCCCTTCCTCCCTCACTCCCCTCCCTCTCTCTCTCCCTCCCTCCCTCCGTCCCCGTCTCTCTTCAAGGATAATCCTCAATATATCCAAGGATATATTGAGGATATATGGTTAGTCGATATTGTCTGTTTTTAATAGATTATAAGTTTGTATTCAACTCGACCGTACTCTTCTCATTAAATAATAAGTGTAGACATGTATAATCAGTGGATGCAGTGCTCCTATTCTCTTGTAATACCATATATGAGTGTTTAACTGAAGCTTACTCTATCATTCTGTGTTTAACTGAATGTTATAATTCTATTTGTTTGTATCAGGGGGATGTAGTGGTGCTAGTCTCTTGTTTGATAACTGGACCGTACCTTACTGACTGAATGTTATAATTCTATATATTTATGTTACAGTGGATGTAGCGGTGCTATTCTTCACTATGGTCATTCAGGAGCTCCCAATGATAAACAGATAAAAGATGGAGACATATGGTAAGCTACAATTATATCAATTTTGAAATAACTTCCAGCTGTTTTGAAATGTTTATTAAACATAATTTTAAGTGATTGTAATGAAATGTATTTTGATAAAAAAATATTTTGTTGGCAGTCACAAAGCACCCTCTGAGTGGCATGTTAATTTCTCCTTACTTGAAGTGATTCATTATGGGGTTTGGGAGATGAGGGAAAACAATGTACCTGTCGTCTTTGGCATTTCTGTGACACATAGCACCAAGGCCAATTTCCTATATCATTCATTAAAAAATGAAGTATAACTCAATATCACCGTTGTCATAAAATTCTTTGTAGAATTAGGGAGTGTCCATTCCAACTGCCTGGTAGAATCACTTATCAAAAAACAATATTCCCTAAAATGTGTGTTCTTTTGGTAAAGAGTGAGTGGTTTTGCAGAGTAGACTTCATCTTGGCTACCGTCTTCATATGATGAAAAAGACTATGATGAATGTTCAGTATGATATACACAAAATAACCCATCGACATATACAGTCAAACCTGCTTTAGTGACCACCTGTCTACAACAAGCACATTTTTTGTTTCCCTTGTAAATGGTTTCTCATTGAAACAGGTACTAAAGGAACCTGTCTACAAAGACCACTTTTTGTGTTTCCCTTGGGCGGTCGCTATGGACAGGTTTGACTGTATATATGTGTGATGCTGACCCATCAATGATGAATCTATTAAACCCTGTTCTTTCAGCTCTTTTGACATGGGAGGAGAGTACTACTGCTACAGTTCTGACATCACCTGTGCCTTCCCTGCTAATGGAAAGTTCACCCCAGATCAGAAGATCATCTACAATGCTGTCTTGAAGGCCAACAGAGCTGTGCTCAATGCATGCCGGCCAGGTGAGCTCCCCTCCCCTCCTCCTCCCCTCCCCCTCCCCCTCCCCCTCCTCATCCCATCCCATCACTCTTTCTCTCCTGGTCACAGAGATACCAACCGTAACAGTTTCGCCGTCCGGTTTTATTGCTCTTGTTACGGCGTTACAGTAAACCAACAAAAGGTTACAGGAAACAATAAATAAATTAATAATAGCGTATGCTGCCTATCTACACATAGCCCATGTACACGGCCCTGAATGTCGCACGCATTTACTCACAAGTTCACTGAATTTGACTACATTGGATGGGCACTTTCGCTCGCTACACGCTAATTGTGCACATGGTTTATGATGCTACCAGCAGACCGTCCGCCGCCATCTTGTTTAATTCCAAAGTAACGTGGCTGCCGTCATTATTGTTTTGATACTAGCGGTTGTGCGTTTTGGGGGGAGCATGATGGTAGATGATCGTGTGCGTGGTGCCTGCAATAAGTAGCGAAGACTTCGGTGATCATGGATTCATGCAAAATGTTTTGAACTTTAGATGCACATCTTTATTTTTAACTTAAAAATGGTAGTTTCGAAATGCAGTAATAAAAATTTAAAGTGATTGGGTGTTTGCGTTTCTGCGCGAAAGATATGCTGCGTTGTCTTGCGTTCTGGAAAGACCTCCATTTATCTGGAAAAATGTGGTAAATGTTCCTGACAACCATCCTATAGGGTTGGCATCTCTGTGGTCAATAGATCATCTACAATACTGTCTTGAAAGCCAGTACAGCTCTGCTTAATACAAATAGATCAGGTTAATAAAATAACTCTACCCCCCCCCCCCCTCCCCCCCCCCCCCCCTTGCCCCTCATGCTGACTTGAAAGTCAACAGAGCTGTGCTTAATGCTAGGTTAAGATCAGGAGACACTATTAATGCCTCGTCCCCAAACAATGCCCCCCCCCCCCTCCAAAGATTCTCTACAATGCAGTCTTTAAAGAAATGTGGAGTCAAGTCCAATGTACTACCCCCTGTAGAAATTAATCTTTACACACTAAACACAAATTCTATAACATAAATATTTTTCAATAAATATATAGTACAGAAGAAGTTCATTGATATTTTCTACCTTGCTCTATTGACTTGTGTTACAGGTGTGTCGTGGCCTGACATGCATCGTCTCGCTGAGCGTACATTCCTAGCTGAGCTGGTAACTCATGGCTTGCTTCAAGGTGATGTAGATGAGATGATGGCTGTTCATCTTGGAGCTGTGTTTATGCCTCATGGTCTAGGTCACTTCATGGGTATCGACACACATGATGTCAATGGATATCCTGAGGTATATAGCTTTACATCTGCATTTGATACACTTTAGTCAAACGTAGTGAATGGATACCAAAGGGGGAAAAAATTTGTGAATGATTAATTTTTGCGTTAGCAGTGTTGCGAAAGCAAGGGTATTAATGAATTCTGGAGCAGCAGGAGTATCTGTATTTAGGTTAAGTGTTAAACTAAGCCTCAAAGACAGTGCTTTTTGGTCTCATTTCTAAGCCATGATATCAGTACCCTCTTTGTGATATTGAAAGGAGAGCTCCTCAATCACTATTTACATGGGTTGAAAAGCATATATAGTTTTATACTGCACATGCCCATTTATCCATTTTTCTTTCCCCTGATGTGAAAAAATATGTGTAATGACTGGAAAGTTTTACTTACCGGTATCCTATCCAAATTAGAGTTGATTTCCTTATCTAATTATACATGGTTGGCACTGAATGAGAAAATTCTGGTTGTTCCAACTTCAGACAAAAATGATGCAAATATGAATTGATATTTTAAGCTTGATCTTATCTGATTGAAGTCTGTTTAAGATTATTGTTGCATTATGGAATTAAGTGCTTTTTATATCAAATTGTTGGTACTTTTCTAATACAGGGCGTGGAAAGAAGCACAGCGCCTGGACTACGCTCCCTGCGTACAGCTCGTACACTAGAAGAGGGAATGGTTCTCACCATAGAGCCAGGCATATACTTCATTGATGTGGTGAGTCAATGAAACCCTGTGTAATGAACAAGATATTGCAAATGCATTTAATGACTTCTTTGTTAATGTTGGTCCAAATTTGGCGAATGCCATACCAAACACAAATCGTAATACAGAGAAAGTTTTAGACGATGGTGTAGACAAATCTTTCTTCTGGAAACCAGTTACTGAGACTGAGGTTAACAACCATTTAATAGCCTTGAATGTAAAGAAAGCTAGTGGGTATGATAATATGCCAATCAAGCTGATAAAAGATGCTGTGCACTATGTAACTTCTCCCCTTACATTTATTTTCAATCTGTCTTTCACCTCTGGTAAATTCCCAGATGCCTTTAAAATAGCAAAAGTGACACCTGTTTATAAGAAAGGACCTAAAGATGAAGCAGGAAATTATAGACCTATTTCAGTATTACCTGTTCTTGGGAAGGTTTTTGAAAAAATTGTAAATAATAGGCTTCTTGACTTTCTTGAAAAAAATCATGTATTATATGAGCACCAGTATGGCTTCCGTAAAAAATACAGTACAAAATTGTCAATGATAAATTTAGTTAACACTTTGAGGAATTCAATGGATGAGGGAAGAATCACACTTGGGATATTTGTAGACTTTAAGAAAGCATTTGATACAATTAATCATGATATTTTATACAGCAAACTTTCACACTATGGAATACGAGGAATAGCATTACAGTGGTTTAAGGACTATTTTTATAGAAGATTTCAATTTGTACAGTACGGAAATGTAACATCTCCCATGCTGCCTTTAACATGTGGTGTACCGCAAGGCTCTGTCCTAGGCCCAACGCTTTTCCTACTTTATATTAATGATATGCCATTTGCTACACGTTACTTTAACTTTCGACTCTTTGCGGATGACTCAAACTTATTCCATACATTTCCTGAAGGGCAAAAAGAAATTGATATGACTGAAGTGAACACAAATCTTCAAATTGTTTCAGACTGGTGTAATGCTAATAAACTGACAATTAATTTACAAAAGACGAGTTATATGCTAATAAGAAACCAGAGACGGCAGATTAATGTTCAAGGGCAACTGGCTATATCAGAAGCTGAAATAATAGAAGTTGATTCTTCGCTCTTTGTTGGGATAAAGATTGATAAACACTTGACTTGGAAACCCCACATACAAATGGTTAATAAATGCATCAGACAAAAAGTAGGAATCCTCTTCCGCTTACGGCATTTTGTGCCTAGAAATATCCTAGTGTTGTTGTATAAAACCTTTATTCAACCTCATATATCATACGGAATTGAAGTGTGGGGGAGCACTTACAAGTCTCACTTAAATTGCATACTGTATACACAGAAGATGGCCATACGGACAATCACATTTAGCCATTTTATGAGTCGTTCAGCACCATTGTTTTACGAATTGAAAATCTTAGATATTAACAAGTTCTATGAGTTGTCTCTATGTACATTTATGTATGACCTAGTACATAATAATTTACCTCACTGTTTGACGGATTATTGTGATAAAATTGAGCATAGATACAATACAAGAAAAAGAGAAAAGGGCCATCTACGTATACCACTGTATAAAACAACACAAGGCAAATTTTCAGTAACTTGTGTAGGAACCCGATTATGGAATGAACTTCCCGATGAAATCAAAAACAAAGGGTCTAGAAACACTTTTCGTAAACATCTCAACGATTACTTGATGAATAAGTGATTGAATTATGCAAGTACACATGTATATATTGTAAATAATCTCCATATTACATTTTTGTTGTTTTTTTTTTGTCAAAAAAAATGCAATTTTTTGTATAAATAATCTGTAGATACATGTATCTATGACTTTTTAACCTGGTATACCCTCTTCATAATTATATTTGGAGTGTAGAAATTGTGCTACGGTATTACTCAACATGTATACTTCTACTGTCAAGTTTTATTTTTTGATAATGATATATTTATTTTTGCCAAGTGTGTGCTAAGAACAGGGGCCAGACTCGACTAGCACATGTGCTATTATTTGGCTCCTTTTCATCACCTTCTATATTCTATGAGAAAAGACATATGTCTAGCATATCAATACTTTGTTAGGTTTTTCTTTAATATGATCTATAATATTCATTTATGAACATGTACCATTCACGATGTATTCAAATGTTTAATCACTGATGTTATTGATGATGAATAAATAAAATCAAATCAAATCAAATCAATCAAATCATATGCAGAGAGAGAGGAATCAATTTAATGATATTATTCAACATTTTCAAGTTAAAAATAAAGGCAGTTCAATAAATCTATCCTTAAATGCTTAAAAAACAACTGCAAGTTTCTTGTACATTGCTACATTTAGTAATTATGCCTATTTTCTATTTTCATTTTTTAATATTTGGAAAAAATAATTAGGAACAATTTATTAAAATGTGTAGAGAGTTTCACCCTGGGTGTTTCATAATTGGCTACAGTGTATAGAGTAGCTAATGTAGTATTTTACAGGGATTATGTTTCCAGTTTGTGTATTCATACCTTTACAGTTGCATGAGGTGACCTGATGTGTAATTTGTGGTTGTTGTTTTTGGTTTATTTGTTATATTCTAGCTGCTAGATGAAGCCTTGAATGACCCTGCAAGGTCTCGATTCATCGTGCCTGAAGTCTTGCAACGTTTCAGAGGATTTGGAGGAGTAAGTTCAATGCAGTTGTCCTTCTTAAGATGAACCATCTGAGACATTTACAAAATTTGATAGATTTAGTGTGCATTATGATTGAATTACAGTATTACATCTCAGTGATATAAAACTAGCCAGTAGTCTGTGGTCAGTATAGCAGCAAAGATGGATAACATGAGCATTTTATAGGACTCCACACCACGATGAACATTAGGTGTTGGGATGTCACACTGGGTAGAAATCTTTTTACCAAAAAGTAGACATCAACATACAAAGCAACTTTCCGTATGTTTGTATTTTAAAGTTCTCATCTGTCATCCCTCTTTCGTAATTCATATGAGGACAATGGGGCAGTCTAGGTCATTGTGTTTGTGTGTAGGGTTACCAATATCATGTTGTCCACTTGGGCTCACTTCTGTTGCCTGTCAGTCAAGCCCAGGGGGGTGTTTCACAAAGATCTTAAGTCGAACTTAACTCTAAGTTCGACTTAAAAACTATGGAGAGCCATCTGTAGATAAATAAAATGAAATAAAATAAAATGTATTCAAAAGCGAAAAATCAATTATTTTAGACTTTTTATAAATTCCACATCAAGAACATGAAATCTCCTTGATAATAGAAAATATGAATGATTTGAGTCAACATTTTATGCCTTTTAAAATAGCTTTTACAAAATATTTTCAAAGCTGCCAACGGCTTTCCATAATTGATAAGTCCAACTTAGAGATAAGTTCAACTTAGGATCTTTGTGAAACACCCCCCAGTAGTATATCATATCCCCAAGCCTTTGACAATACAGTAAAGCCAATGTTTCTCCATATATCTTGCATAGGTTCGTATTGAGGATGATGTGTTGATCACTGCTGATGGCACTGAGCTTCTTAATGATGTACCACGGACTGTGGAAGCTATAGAGGAAGTGATGGCTAAAGGAAGACAGGCATCGGCTGTAGCATAGACAGTCAACCATACCAAGCAGATTACACCGCAGTATCTCGGATCAAACCCCATCCAGGACAACAGAGGCTTTAAATGAAATAATAGCTATCAAATTCTGCTATACCAACCCATTCAGTGCCACACCAACCCAGTCAGTGCCATTAGTGAAGGGGATTAGTGTCACCGAATGTAGGGGGAGGGGTGGCAAAGTAAATAGTTTTATGCTGCGTTTGTGGGAGTGAACAGATTTTGATTATTAGAAGTCCCCGCCATGAAAATGATCTATCAGCACTCTTTGAAAGCAAATTGAATATTGTGAGAGGTATACAATATTTTGTCTGTTATAGAGCCAGAAGGGTGTTAACTCTGTGTTGAAGTATATGAGTTAAACCGTTCTTGTTCCAAACAGATTACTTGATGTAAAAGAGAATAGGTCACAATAACCTCCCAAAATTGTCGTATTGCAATAAAGCTATCTATATTATGTCTGAATGAATTGCCTTATTTTTTAGTACTATTCCGATATGAGTTGATTTACACATCTTGTGCAGGTATAGATTGTAGTTTGATATTTGTCCCCTAAAAACTGTGAATCGGTTCCTGTGAATTGTCACAAGCAATTATATGATAAGTCAATCTGAGTACATTGTACCTTAAAATGATTTGCTTTGTGATCATAAATAAAGAATCTGCATACCGGTATATGACAAAGTACAAGCTTTGTTATTATATACAAAGAGATGTATATTGATAAATTGATTCAGCTTTAGGGTCACACAGAGTTGAATCAAGATCAAATACGTTATTGTAATTATAGAAGTAATTGTACCTATTAATAATTATATTTTATTTAATGGTATATTGGTAACAAAGTCATTAAACTCTACTTGTGTTTAGCTTCTCCATATTTAATGAAATATGTTTACATATGCTGCTAGTTAATCCATTCCATAGATTTATCTTGTGTCTGATTTGTGATTATTTTTATTGTTACTTGTTACTTTATTAATTTAGGATATTAACAATTAATATATTAACAATATTAATTAAGCTAACTAACATATTATTTTATAGGGGCGGAAGAGGTCTTAATGAATTACATATTTTCAAGCTCCAATTCTTTAGACTTGTTCTCTCTATCAGCAATTCATCTTTGACAATTGCTCCTGCATAGGGTCAAAATGACGTTCACTATGTTTAAGTACAGGAATTAGCTTGCTTCTCGCTCTAAATAGTCAAAATGATTGTGTTCAAATGAGTAGGCTTGGCTTGAAGAGTATTTAAAATGACTTCATCAGTTGATACACAACAGTTTTTATTTAACTTAAAGAAACATCAGTTGTTTTGGATGATGAAGAAATGAAAACCATTATAGCTACTGTATGTATTCTTTTTGTAAGCTGTTGTGTAGGATGAGATGACATGCTATTGTAAATCATTGAAAACCAACATAAAAAATGGCAATTTTACAGTAAAAAAAGTGGGACATCTTGACACAAAGCTCCAAGCCTAATAATCATTTGAATAATAAACAAAATACTAACATGGAGCCAAAGTGATCAATGCAATGAAACGTGTCGAGTGTAATCATTTTGGATAAAATACTTAAGAAAATGTGCTGTATAACATGGGAGTATTTTCAATTTTAATTCATTTAATTAAAAAATATATCATGCATTCTGGTGTAATTATACATTTTTCACGAAATTACGATTGATCTTTAGCAGCTGAATTTTTTGGGATACATGTATTCCCAAAAATATGCTGTCAAATCACCTCATAGTGCTTAATGTTATTCATGTATGTTATAAATTCATGTTTGTTAAAATATGAAGTTTTCTTGTTTGTGCCATTAATCTGTGCTCTTTATGAAATATTGTGATTGTGAAATGCATCAGTACATGTATTTGTACGTATCCAAATTAAATCTAATCTATTCCTTTTTTGTTTAAAGAAAGTTGCCCCCCCCCCCCCCCCCCCGAAAAAAAAAATGTCTACATTAATTTGCTTCTTGATAAGGGTAGAAGCAAACAAGAGTTTCATATGTGTACATTGCATTTGTTATCATTTTCTCCCTTTCTCTTACTCTCTGATCTCTTCATCACATGCTTGAATTTAATGTGGGGAAATCGACTTGATCAAATGGTAATTCCTTGAAGTGATGACAGCCGTAGAAATATGTATGTGTTCAAACTTGCCACATTTATCAATAATGTAATGTAGAAAATGAATTTAAGGGTTCAGTGACTCAAAGACGTAACTCCATATTTTGCCAAAATGTTCAGAAAAATGTGGGCTTTCCAGGAAACACCAAGACTTAAACTCCACCCAAACCCCCCCCCCCCCCCCCCCCCCCCCCCCCCATTTAAGTCAATGGCTAGTGAAACCTAGACTTAACTCCTTTAGGCCCAAGTGGACCTCTATCTTTAAACCACTTTTTCTCAAAATGGAGTTATGTCTTTGAGTCACTGACCCCCTTTGAATTGAGCTTCTTTTTTGTACATTATGTAAATATGTATCCGGATTGGACCTGATTTTCCACTATACATGTACATGTATGTACCTGGATGGAATTTCAATTAACAATAATGAAATATTGAAAACTCATGCTGCTCATCGAATAATGATTTCTTTGTCATGTAGTGCACATAAAATGATGAAATAAATATATACTTTTTTCAAATGTAGACAAATGAATCATATCACTTTATTGTTCCAAAGAATACATGTGTTTCGCACAAGATATACAATCTCCAAGATAGATAAAGAAATGATATCTAGTATGCCTGATAGATAATTGTTCAAACATAATATGATGAATGAATGTCTCATAGATAAGCAATAACTTCCCTACCATCACTGAGTGCACATTGACGGGTATTTCTTCTAATATTGGGATGTTTTGCTCTTTCTCTTTTGTTTTGGGGATCATGTAATTGACTACAAATGTGTTGAGGGTGGTGGGACCAACCATATTAACATAAGAACAGCTAGTAGTGATCTACATGGGTAATTTAAAAGTACTTTATAATTATATGTTATTGTTAAGTTCCACAATTAACCAAGTCAAATAGAATAACCTACATCATTATCATCAATAGTTCAATTTTTATTCATATTGGTCTGATCCACACTGTAGTAGCACTGTAAGCTCTCGTCAGATATACCAAATATAGTTTTAGGCACACATGAATGTAAACTACATGTAGATATGCACATTTTCAATTAAAACCTCTAAACACTCCAGTTTGTTTGACTTGGAAATCATGTTATGAAAGCAAAAGTGAAACTAGCATCAATAAATGTAGCTCGAGGGAAATGATGTTTACTTAATGGCAATGAATGCAACAACATACATCATTTGAACAAAGATATAGATTATTCAGGACTGTTTATTCAGAACTGTATTGTTTTGGTATTATACCTTAAAAGCAACACTAGTGTTGCTAGAAAATAGGTATTTTGTGTATAACCTTATAGGCCCGGTATTAGTGTATTGATTATTTGAAGTTTTGATCGTATAGACCTATACCTTATTTAGGCATCTTTTAAAAAATAAAAATAAAACAAACAAATAATTGAAACAATTTATCATTATTTATTTGACCAATCGGAAAACATATCTTAATACTACACACATCTTTAGGGAAGTGGAAAGGAGAGAGAGAGAGAAGGATACAATCTGCTGGCCAGCTAGGTGACAAAAGAAAGCATGTCACCCCCCTTTGAATGATTATAGTAGTTAAAAGTCATGCACTATATAAATAATCTCATGAACTAACTCATATAAACTAATAAAGCCCACAAGTGTTTTGCTTATGCAGTTGTTTTTCTCCTAATAAATAAATAAACCCTCACATACAGGTACACGACGCCCCTTTGTCTATGCCAGAGTGACCTAGGTTGAGTTTATCAACCGAGAAGCGTACGGCGTAACGTAACTCGCTGGGCTGGTAAGAAGGCATCATAGAAAGGACAGGGCCAGCGTGAGTTGGAACTGTGTGCGGATCGTGGTTTAATTTGAAATAATTTTTTGTTTTTTTAATTTTTTTTTGTGGAATATGACTAATATTATATTAAAATGAGATTGGAAAAGGAAAGAAAAAATAATAATTTTACCAAGACACTAAAAGAAAGAGATGCGATGAAATTGGCAACAATAGTCAATTTTGACTAATAGCCATTATAAAACCAAACGAACAACAACAACAACTGGTGCCAGGTACGGAAGGTTCACTTCAACATTTAAAAGGACATGACAAAAAGCAGATCACAGCTCAAGACAAATATCATAAAACAATTCCACTTTTTATCAAAGGGCAGTCCAACCTTTGTAATGATTTTATTGGTATGAAAGCGGAATAAATAAGAAACAGAATGGCAAAAGTTTGAAATAAATCAGACAAATATACGAAAGTTATGAGTGTTTGAAATATGGGATCACTAAAGCTATGCAAATCTCAAATCAGCAATTTGGTTACTGGATTGTGACGTAGTCGTATTTGTCGTGTACATAAAATATTATTAAAGGCTCTGATGGCTCTCCAAATAAGAAAAGACACACCCGAGTCATAGATTTTGAAAAATTAGGAAAGTTGCCGGAAACTTCATCATAGTGACATTGCTGATTGAGCCAATTTGAAGTTCCCATACAATTAGTGATTACAACATATGAAAATTTGTAACTTCCTTATTTTTCGTCCAATTTGTTCAAACTTTCACCAGTCTGCCTCTCTTTCTTTAGAGCTAAAAAAAAACGCTATTAAGGTTGGATTTCCCTTTTAGAACAATTTTTTTATAACATCTTTTGGTAATTTGTTCAGTGTCAAATTCTGGACATAGTCGATGATTGATTGAATATATCTGACCTCTTCTGTACATTCATAATGCATCCCTAGACAAAAATTCAATCATAACAGTCGTACAATCATTTACAAATAGTCAAATACAGATCATTTACAATTAGTCAAATGTTCAAATCTTAAACCATTGCATCTGTATGTAGATCAATTACTGGTTGTTGGATCACATGTCCAAGAGTTTTTGATGATTATTTCAGAAACCAACTTGTGATCAGCATAGATGGAGCCTTTATTCTAAACACCTGCACATGTTTTCTTCTCAAATCTCTTACTGAAATTACCAGCTGAAGTCCATTTCTTTTCACGATGCATTTTTTACTATCCCTGGACTTGGTTATGTCTGGGTGACGTCTTGCATATGACGTATGCTTTCTTGTCCTTGATAACAACCTTGCAATCTTTACATCGTCGTTTGATAGCAGACTTCTTCTTCATAGTGTTGACAAGCTGGAGAAGTGGTGCTGGGGTTGCGATGTGAGCAGAGCCCAAACCACTTGGGCTATCCGAGGCTGATAATCTCTTGGTCCAAGACTGTGCAGTCAACTTGCCGTGTCCTTTTCTCAGATTCCAGGTTCCAAGGCAACGTGAGATTGGACTTTGCAGTAGAGGATAAGTTATTCTGTAACACCTGGGACTAACTTTGCTCAAAGTTCTCAGGAATCCAGAAAGGCATTGAGCGGCACTGGCCATGATGATTTATAAGCTGTTTTGGGGTTTGCCAACAAAGCTTTGCTTCTCCTTGAGAATAAGATCTATATCTGTAAGCAGAACAGGAAACAAATGTAGAAGACGGGTTGCAAATATTTATTATTATTACCTAGGCAAGGGTGTACACAAGAAATCTTGTAACATAGCTAAAAACAACTTGGCAATTAAATTGTCCAATCCTTCTTTCCCAGTGACCTAATTTTTAACAGTAATCATAGTCAAAAGTTCAATCAAGCTCCCATCACTGGATAGCAAGGAAACTTCAAACTGTCGTCTTGTGGAGAGATCACAATCATTTTCCTTGCTATGAGTGATAGATTTTATCAGGTAATCAAAGTACATCAAAGAAGACTATCATCCAAGATATTTTTAACTGGCTAACAGTTTTGAATAAGATTATCAGCTAATAAATGTTGGGTTTCATACTTTCATTCTTTCAGTCAACTGAAAAAAAGTCTCAAGTTAAAAGTAAAACCTCAATAATCTTGCAATGGTTAATGGTTGCAAACTGACGGGCGAGTTAGACCCCAAGATGTAGACAACTCGACCCGGCCCTTGGCCTAGCTCACACCTCTCGGACTTTAGTCTCTACTAGTAGTAGTATGGTGGTGAGACCCAGGCGTGGATCCAGGGGAGGCCGAGCGGGCCTTGCCCCCACCCCCCCCCCCCTCCATGCCCGCCAAAAAAAAAGAGAGAGAGAAGGAAAAGGGAAAGAGGAGAGAAAGGGAAAGAAAAAGTAATTACGAGAGAAGGAAGGGAAAAGAAAAGAAGGGGGATATCAGTTGCAATTTTCCCGCCAACAAGTTCGTTCGTTAGCCTCTGAATTGGTAGCAGGGTTGCCTCGGCTAGCTATAGTATAGTATAGGGTCGGATTGAGGTGCAGACCCTACATACCGGTACCCAAATCAGATTCACAGACTGTCAGACTCAAGAGGCTAACGAAAGAATCGCAAAAGAGACACACAGCTGCACGTCTTTAAAAAAAATAAAGAAATTGACTCATCCCTCCTCCCCTCCCCCTCCCCTCTCCTCCCCCCCCCCCCCCCTTCTCCTCTCCCCCCCTTCTCCTCTCCCCCCCTTCTCCTCTCCCCCCCTCTCCCCCTTCTCCTCTCCCCCCCCCTCTCAAAAAAAGTTTTAATACGGTTTTCTCACCTAACAGGAGATCAGAAGTCAGCAATTCAAAGTCGGGTCCGAACCAATGGCTTATTATTTTATGGACGAAATAATCATTTACATGCACGGCTAGCGAGTCTGATTGGCAATGCCAATGATCGGTTGAAATTATCGAGATAAATTCCTAACAAATTATCATACGTCATTCTTAGTGATTTTTAATGGATAGTATTTTGGATTTAGCACTTTAATTAAGATCATTTAAATCATATGGTAATAACATGGTCTCACGTTCATATATAATGTTTTTAAATGCATCCCGAACAAGGATGACAAATAATCAAAATGGCGGCGCTCAGGGTACTTTTCCGGCGAGTAAGCTCGTCCAATTTGGCCCGTTTTTCAGCTGTAAGGCAGCCCATTGTGACTTCAACGAGATTGTTTTGCTCAGGGGAGAAAGTCACACATACAGGACAGGTAAATATATGAAGCATATCGTACAATACCCTACAATAACAGTTTATTTGAAACATAAATCGCTTGACAAGCTAGAGTCGGGGCTAGAGTTAACTCCAGGAAGCTCCGACGCCGACGCCTTGGGCATCGGAGCTTCCTGGTGTTAGGCTAGAGTAAGACTCTACCAATATGAAAAATAAAATTCATTTGAATCTCCTTAAAAATAGTACCATTCGAAATAGCATGAAAAATGCATCTAAATTAATGCCAAGATCATCACCCTAGGTTAGCAAATAGCGAAATAACGATAGTTTAATGTTTTATTAACTTTTAAAAAACACCCGTTTTGGTCCCCGCCCCCCTTCCCACTTAACCACACAAGTCAATTGATGATTGTGTGACAACTTGCCGATAATTATCTTTTTAGATCTCCGTAGGGGCAACAAATTCTTGCCAATAATTATTGTTTTTAGATCTCCGTAGGGGCAACCAAGTTTTGCCGATAATTATTGTTTTTATTTAGGTCTCTGTAGGGGCAACAAAGTCTTGCTGAAAGTTATTGTTTTTAGGTCTCTGTAGGGGCAACAAATTCTTGCCGATAATTATTGTTTTTAGGTCTCTGTAGGGGCAACAATGTCTTGCCGATAATTTTTTTTTTTTAGCTCTCCGTAGGGGCAACAAAGTCTTGCCGATAATTATTGTTTTAAGCTCTCAGTAGGGACTCAAAGTCTTGCCGATAATTATTGTTTTTAGATCTCCGTAGGGGTAATGAATAATAATTATCGGCAAGACTTTGTTGCCCCTATGGAGATCTAAAAACAATAATTATCGGCAAGACTTTGTTGCCCCTACGGGCTACGGAGATCTAAAAGCAATAATTATCGACAAGACTTTGTTGCCCCTATGGAAATCTAAAAACAATAATTATCAGCAAGACTTTGTCGCCCCTACGTAAATCTAAAAACAATAATTATCGGCAAGACTTTGTTACCCCTATGGAGATCTAAAAACAATTATGTCTTCATTGAAATGACTTAATGCTTGAGAATTTACACACATGAAAAAATATGTGTATTTTCAAAACGGTTAAACGAAAACTGCCTTTATACAATTAACGGTTAAACGTTTAGCACAAAAAACGTAATGACTCGGGCTTATTGGTAATATTGTTGTTGTAATAATTATCTTTTTGAATTATTATTCATTATCATTATCATTAATATTATTATTCATCGGCGACACAAAATGATGAAAGCAGTGAATATTTTTTGAAGAAACCAATTAGAGTTTCGCGGGGGGGGGGGTATAACTCTTACCTAATAATATACATGTAGATGTGTCTGACTTGTTGTGTTTCATTTTTGTTTTGTTTTTCTTTCTTTTTTCCAGGTCTATGATGAAGGGGACTACAGGAAAGTTAGATTTGTTGATAGAGAGAAAGAAGTAAGTCCTTTATACATAAAGCCTGGATAACTAATGAAACATTTTGATTTAAAATCATATTCTATGATTTTCATATTCAATTATTACTTGGTATGGAATAAAGGACAATCCAACCATTTTAATATGATTATTTGTGTGAAGAGAAACAGAATGTCAACAAAACAGTCCACTTCGCCATTTTTGTGTACCAAAATACCGAAATTGCTTTGGAGCACTACTCAAAATAATTGCACCCTGACCAATTACAAGAATGTTTGTTTGTTTCTGATAGGTGAATGAACAGTTTGCAATAGATCTGGTCCATGAAGAACCACCCATAGAAATCAATGGGAGGAGTGTTCATTGTGATGGAGGTGGGGGTCCATTAGGTCATCCTAAAGTCTACATCAACTTGGTAAGTTCCACAAGGCAACATACTACACCTCATTGTCTGCAGGAGGTCATTGATCATTTCAAAGGATGATTTATCTTTGATTGCATAACAGCAGATTCATCAGCCAAACAAAATAGTTCCAAGTTAATCAGATAATGTACCGGTAGCTCAGCAAAACATTTTGGCATGAAAAGGTGTTGTCAGTGAATTAAAAGTCGTTATTTGACATATCTGAATGAAAGTTTTAGTAATATTTAGCCTCATCGAGGTAGTACATATATTTACCAGCTCAATATCCTATCAATGTGGTTCTATGCTGATACAATGATGATTCTCAACAATTATGCATTGTGTGTTGGGGATGCCTATATTCATGCCAATTAATTTTGCTCTGCTACCTAAGCAAAGTTAGAAAGTTATGAAATTTTGAACGTCAAGATGACTAGTAATCACTGCGTTGTTCAATTAACAGTTAAAGGATGCCGGACAACTCTTTATGATTTTGTACAAAAATAAACTGAAAAAATTCCTTTTCTCTTTTGTTGTGACTGAGCAGACTGTTTTTTTTTCTTTCTTTTCTTCTTCAGTGGAGAGCATAATACATGCACCCATGTGTCACCCATGACACATTTTAGCATACCCCATAGGAAAACCTTTATATTTATATTTTTCTAAATATTTAGAATAACACTTATGATTTTATTTGTGTTTTGTTCAGGATCCAGAAGGACCTCACCCCTGTGGATACTGTGGACTGAGATACGTTGCTGCCGGACACCATTGACAAGAGATGGCGCTATATAAAGATAATTTTATTAATTGTGTGTACAGTTATGTATTGAAATGAATAATCCACCATTAAGTTGTGTCAGTGATTATCAGTTGTAACAATAATCTCCATATCCAACTGACTTCCTTACATGGTGAATCCCGATAGCAGTGCTTGCGTTAATTTCCACTTTACAGAGGATATGAAAGTTGTTGTACATGTATTTCATTATTTTATGAAACAGAATGTTTGATAGACGAGAGTCATCATACGTAGTACTCACTTCTATCTTGGCTTATACCGGTAGTTTTTAAATGGGACTTGGGTAGTCCAGCACTGTTGACATGTTAAGTTTCCATTTGGATATTGAAGTCCGTCTGTCATTACATAATTCTTTGTGCTTGAACAATTGTGTTTTCATCTGAACCGATTAACAGATGCAAAGTGGTTTTAACTTACTCTTTCATCTGGCATTTGTGATTGACTATGTGTGGGAGGGCAATGTCAAAATAAGTGTAAAATAACCATTTCAGACTTAGAAGCAAGAAATAATAAGTACTTTATAATTTAAAGTTATGCTCTTTTCATGTGAATTTCTAGTAATGAAATTAAACCACTTGGCACATTAAATTTGGATTTGTATATAATATACATGTATGATAATGTAGGTCTTGATGGCTTCATTATTTGGTTCAAAGATTCAAGATTTCTTGAGTGAATGAAGTTGATGCAAGAAAGAGAGTAGTTCTGAAAGAAAGCGAAAGTCATTTTTGGAAGAAAGTAAAAAACGAATTGAGATATATGTGTTACAAAGTTGCAACAAATTTCTAGTCTTGCAAACTTCTTATCCAGTTCCGCATTTGTATTTTGTTGTATAAATATATTCTTGTTCCAGAATTTGATAACAGGTACATGTATTTGTTTTGTCCTGTAGAAAGTGTGCGAATTCACAACACAGATCCCCCTTTTAAAACAAAGTAAATTCACATTCATGTTACTGCTACTGCCATTGATCCTAAGGTGTAATATTAAAGGGATAGTTGAGTTCTTGTTTCAGACTGCAAATGCCTTCAAAGTGCATGGTTATTGCTCCTATTCTTATTTATGACATTTCTAGTGCTCTTACAAATTCCAATGAAGCTAATTTTAGACCCCAAAATGTGTGAAATTTAGCCAATACGATCATACCAATTCAGCTTCACTTTTAAAAAAATATGGTGCCCGTTAATTAATTAATTAATGATAACAATACACAGGTTGGCTGGTTGTGCGAATTAAAACCAACACTAAAAAGCCAACATCGGCATTGGCTGGAATAAAACATATAAGGCGCTTTTTCAACGGCTGGTTCATATTATCTATATTTGTGGGGCACCACAAATATTAGAAATCGTTATATTCATGGATATTTCAGCCCTCTCTGTACCGATTTTGATCAAACAAAGATGATTTTGTCATTTAAATTTTATGTTCTTTCAAATTTGACACTCAGTTTTTCATAATCTCACAACATAAATTATTTTGTGTAACACATTCTGCAACAAAACTCAACTATTCCTTTAAAAGTCCTTTAAAGTGTCGGGAACCCCTCAAAATTTGATGGCACAATTTCTCTTGAAGTGTATCATAATGTGAAAGATTTTCAAAGCAAATGTGTTTGAAGTCAAACATAGATGAACAAATACAAAATTTAGGTTTTCTGCAAACAACAGAAAATCTGAATTATTTATTCTTTTATCAATATTTGTCTTTTAATACTTTGCAGAAGTGTGTCATAAATGACATCCTCTTTCACATTATGATACATTTTAAGTGAAATTTTGCCATCAATTTTTTTGGCAAATTTGGGGCTTGTAACACTTTAGAGGGGCTTTAACCATAACCCCTCCCCAAACACACGCATATACACACAGAGTCTAGATATGAAGTTTTGCATATCCTTGGATTTATTAAAAAAAATATCGTTATGAATATCAAAGAGCTTTTATTTTAATGCATAGCCGTACATCATAACCCGACAGGTGATACTGTACAATGTAGATTAAAAAAAAATTAACTTTACAGTAGAAAATAAAACCTTATAAATCCAACACAACAAAGGCAATTTATGGTACGACTGTATTAGTCATGTGCAAATGATGCCATTGATTCGGTTTAGTTTGGTTTTATTTTCTGTATAAAAATTCAAATACATACATTACAAGAATACAATTTACAAATATAATACAAATCAAGAATTAAATACAGCTGGAATGCCTGTATTCAGAGCCAATATTAAAATTGCTCTGTTCCATGTTGTTCGGTCACTTAGAACACCATTTAATGGTTGTCATTTCTAAATTTATTAAATATCAAAACTCATTTTTTATTCATGTTTTTTGTAATATTTATTTTCCCCCATAAATTGGAATTGAACCTGGTGATACATGTACGTACTTATGTCATTTCAGGAGCATATTATATGAAATGCATGTATACATGTAGTTTCAATCTGTAAAAGGTCTGCCCCTTTTATGAAATTTGATATTTGAATTGAATTTGAATTGAATTTATTTATTCACCACCATTGAAAACATTGAAACAAAAGATAAATGTACAATGACAATGTCAATATAACATAAATGCATAACATGAATTATTAACAATACATGTTCTACAGCGATATACATGTACATTATAACAAAGATAAAGTAAACTTTGCTTCAAGAGCAAAACAATAAATGACTAATTACAATGAGTTTGTGATCGATGGTAAAATAGAGTAAAAAATAGCACATGTGCTAGTCGAGTCTGACTCTCGTTATCTAAAGCCTAAAATAAAGTTAATTTAAAAATACATGATGGGTTTCCAAATCTTATAAATAAGATTTGTGTATAATATTAAAATGAGACTGGTTACTATATACAACTATATAGTTACGAGGTTATGATTCGTGGTTTTCACTTAAGAGTAATTTTGTAAGTTTTTTTACGAAAAGAGGTTCTTGATCTCTCAATTCTTAGATCAGTAGGAAGCATATTCCAAAAGTTACTTCCAACAAACGAAACAGAAAACTTTCCTTGGTCTGTTTTGAATAAAGGAAGACGTAATTGTCGACCCGTTTTTTGTCTTGTGGAATATTCATGTTGTATCATACTGCAATAATGTTTTAAGGAATGAGGTAATCGTTCATTTATCAAATCAAACACAAAAGTACAAATAGATAATTTATGCAATTTAAAAACATTCAACAATTTGAGGTCATGAAACAGTGCATTAGTATGAGAACGATGTGGCTTGAAAGTTATAGCACGTACAGCCATCTTTTGAGTATAAAATATACAATTCAAGTGTGATTTATAAGTACTACCCCAAACCTCGATGCCATATGTAATATGTGGCTGTATAAGAGCTTTATACAACAGTATCAATATATGTTTAGGGACAAAGTGCCGTAATTTAAAGAGGATACCGACCTTTCTCCGTATACAGTCATTAACAGATTTTATATGTGAATTCCATGTAAAATGTCTGTCAATGGTAATGCCAACAAATGTCGCTTCCTCCACTTCTCTTAATTCTGCCCCAGATATTTTTAATCTCCCTTTAAGCACAGCCTTTCTTCTACGACTACTGAAGAACATGAAATTGGTTTTTGACGCATTGATAGTAAGCTTATTTGCAGTGCACCAATTCTGTATTGATTTTAAATTTTCATTTACTTCACACTCATCTATTTGATCTACACCTTTGGGAAAAGTATGAAAAATATTAGAATCATCTGCAAATAGTCTGAAATTGAAATAATTTGTCACAGTTGGCAAGTCATTTATATAGATTAAAAACAGAGTTGGTCCTAAGACAGAACCTTGTGGTACACCGCATTTGATATATCTTCTTTCTGATGATGACTCTTTGTATTTCACAAACTGCATTCTGTCACTAAGATAGCTTTCGAGCCATTTCAGTGCATGTCCTCGGATGCCATAATGTGATAGCTTTTTAAATAATATGTTATGGTTTATTGTGTCAAAAGCCTTTTGAAAGTCAAGAAACACACCAAGCGTAACACATCCTTCGTCTATACTTTTCAATACCGTATTCATAAGATTAATTAATGATAATTTAGTACTATACTTTTTCCTAAATCCATACTGATGGTGATATAAAATGTCATGCGTTTCTAGAAAACTGGTCAATCGAGCATTAACTATTTTTTCTAATACTTTACCCAAAATTGGTAAGACAGAAATGGGTCTATAATTCCCTGTTTCATGTTTATTACCTTTCTTAAACAGTGGACTGACTTTAGCAATTTTCATTTGATCAGGGAAATTTCCTGTTTCCAATGAAAGATTGAAGATATGTTTTAATGGTTCAGCCAAAATAGATGCACCATCCTTAATCAGGCGTACTGGAATGTTGTCGTAACCACAAGCTTTCTTCTCGTCTAGAGCCAACATGTGGTCATGAACTTCCCTCATTGTGACCGGTTTCCAAAAAAGGGATTGCTCAACACTATTATTCAAATAATCTTCAAATAATGTGGGTACATTTGGTATTGCTGATGCTAGATTTGGACCGATGTTTACAAAGAAATCATTAAATTCATTGGCAATTTCAGATTCAGTTGTTAGAACTCTATCATTTCCATTAATACGCCTTATAAGTTTTTCTACCTTAGTACCTTTGTTACCTTTATTTCTCCCAGATAGTAATTCATTTATGATGTTCCACGTTTTACTAGTGTTATAGCATAGCATACATCTGATCGGTTTCTTTCCTAATCAAATAATTAACATACATGCAGGCGCGTATGCAGTATTTTTGTTTCGAGGGGGGGGGGGTTTAAATCTGAAAATTTCTGAGCCAGCCGCTGAATAAGCGGGAGGGGGGGGGGGGGGGTTAGAGGACATTTTTTTTTTTTGGGGGGGGGGGTCCCAAAAATTTCGCAACGGGGGGGGGGGGGTAAGAGCACTTTTTTTTGTGTGTGTCCCAAAATTTGGCCGATAGATATTTCGTTTCATTGGGGGGGGGGGGTTAAAGTCAGCTTTTTGGGATCACCCATTACCACAATTTTTTTTCCTCAAAAACGTACCCTTTTAAAAAGTTTAAGCGGGGGGAGGGGGGGGTAACACCCCCCCCCCCCCCCCCCTGTGTACGTGCCTGCATACTTGTATGAGAATAAAAATGAGTTAAAAAGCTGCGGCTATATCATTCGGCTGCAGGAAATATCCTTGTTTGAACAAAACTTGAAGCAAACCTTGAGCTCTGGTATGGGAATCGTATTTTGCGAGGCGAATTGCTATGGTTTATTCTTGATTGTTTATCCTGCAGTAGATTGTTGTTTGAACCAGAGAAATAAAAACAAATGCACAAAAATTCACTGGGCATCATCTTTGATAAAAACCACAACTACCATTTGCACATGACCTGTGACATGGTTTCGGGCCTACTTACCGGTACCCGGATTTCCTTATCTTTCAATATTGTACTCATTACTCGGCCACTTAACATTCAGTGTAAGTTTCGTTGGATTCGGTGATTTGTTTCTTTCTTTATCTTTAACAAATGATAATTTTCTTCTCCTCTGTAATTCATGCCTGTGCTTTCTGGATAAAATGAATTCATGCATTTTTTTTTAAATTAAACAAAGCACTTCCTTGTTTGTGCTACTCGACATCACAACCAAAACCATGTTAGCAGAATGCTCTGAACAAAAGCAGGTAAATGAGAAAACAGTTCGAGATAGAAAGAATGTTTTCTTCAGTAATGGATTAAAATATGGCACTCTGCGATGTAAGAGGAGATGTCAAATATGTTGTCTATGTACATTTACAGATTTACAATTCCCGAATTTACAAGAAAAAACAAACACACAATTATTTAAGATTACATTGTATAGCCCTTATTTGTTTGGACAAAAGGAACCCCCTTTCTTTTTTAAACAAAATGAATGGCATTACATTATTTTGTATCATAACTTCGTTATCTCGTGAGAAAGGGTGCTTTATTCCCACCCACCCCAATCAAGCAAAATTATAAAATCTTTTGTTATTTCCCATTTTTGTTCTCAGATCCTTTACATTTACTCAAAGATATCTGTTTTCATTCAAAGGAACTTTCTCTACATTATGGTGCATCTCCTCAAAGTTCCCAATCATACTCTGAGGTGCGCTTAACAAATCATATACATGGGAGAGAAAGGAAGAGGAGGTATATAGACAAAGTAAAAGATGAATGATAGCAAGAGAGACTCGGAGAGAGAGAGGGGGGGGTGAAAGAGCAGGTGAGATAGAGGCCGGATAGAGAGAGAGAAAGAGAGAGAGAGAGAGAGAGAGAGAGATAGGGAGGAAAATCAATTATGTACAAGTATGTGGAGACAGAGAACGAGTACATGTCACATAACTGAAAATATGATAAACCAAATTCCTTCTGGTCATAACGTATAGTTTTCTCTGTTTTATTTGGAGTAAACGACTCATGCTGTCCGTCTATTGTCTGTACTCCAGCGACTAGCTAACATTCGTCCCGATCTTAAACATGTACAGCATGCAAACCCTTTCAAAGTTCTAATGTGGACATCCTCAAACTGCTATCTGTAACATTGCCATGACAGCCGGGTCTGTTCTAGCTGCATCCAAAAACTCCTCTTTCGATAACATGCCGTCACTATTCTCATCGGCCCTGTCAAAGATGATCTCGGTTCTTTCCTCTGGTGAGCTGGTTGACTCATGAAACGACTGGCGATGCGTATCCTCCCCGATCATCCCATCTATCGCCTAATTTTCAAAGTAAAACGTGTGATAAAAATCGAGAGGATGATAATAATAATAATAATACTCAGTTTTTATATAGCGTAAATTACAATTAAGTCTCTAA